>CABHPQ010161271.1:0-18695 GCA_902168405.1 Peromyscus aztecus | reverse complement strand
TTTCTTTCTTTCCTTTTTTCTTGTTTTTTGTTTTGTGTTTTGAGACATGGTTTCTCTGTGTAGCTTTGATGCCTGTCCTGGATCTCGCTTTGTAGACCAGGCTGGCCTCAAACTCACAGAGATCTGCCTGTCTCTACCTCCCGAGTGCTGGGATTAAAGGTGTGAGCCACCACCGCCTGGCCAAAAAGAAGATTTTTTTTTTTACTTTAACTACAGAAAAGCAAATAAAACAGTACATATAAAAGTATTCAGGCACCTGGCTTAACTATTTTCAGCAGTTTTAAACACAATATAAAGAAAATTTTAATACAGATGGATTTCCTGGCAAAGACTTTCTGAGTTCCATTCTGCTCCACTCAGAAGACTCAGAAGACTGATGTACATTTTTATTGGGTCGAGCATGTGACAAATGTATTCATGTTTTCTTCAAACAGTTACATAAATGACTAATAGTAAGTTATAATAACATGATGCATCTACTGACTTTACTCTTAAGAAATATGTACATTGCTTTTAATGGACTGTTTCAGAATTTTTCAGACATACCTTTCATGAAAGTGGTTTATATTTATTCACTTATTTGTTTATTTAGTGTGTGTGTGGTGTGTATTTGTGCATGTGGAGACTAGATATCATCCTTCACTGCTCGCCCCTGTATAATTTGAGACAGGGTCTCTCTGCTAGATTGGATGGCCAACAAAACCCAGGGATCCTCCTATTTCTGCCTCCCCAGCTCTGGGATCACAAGGGTACATCATTACACTCAGATTTATATGTGAATGCTGGGGGTGTAAACCCAGGTCCTCATGCTTGTGTGGCTATCCCATTACAAAAAGAGCCACCTCCATAACCAAAGAAAGATTTCAACCAGTAGCATTGACTTAAAGCTTGTCTCATGGCTTATGTTCCATAAATTTCCATCTCCAATGCTGATTTTTCTTCTTGGATGACAAGAAGTGTTGTAAAAATATCAACTGCAAAATACACACCTCTTGTTCTCACCCTAATGGTAATTGCCTGCCTCCTTAATCAGTGCCCTGTTTCAGTGAATGGCTCCATTGTCTACCCAGCAGTCAGTCAATCAGAAAGCATCCATCCTCCAGACTTCCTTCTTCCTTGGTGCCATTTAATCTTTCAACACATTTTTATTAATGGAACATACAAAAGACACAGAAGGATCTGGGGGTGTAGCTCAGTGATAGAGCATTTGCTTAGCATGGATAAGACCCTGGGTCAGTCCTGAGCAACACAGAGAGAGAGAGAGAGAGAGAGAGAGAGAGAGAGAGAGAGAGAGAGAGAGAGACTGAATTTAATCACTTCTTCACCATAGTCACCACAACTGCAGCAAACTTCTAATTCTAGCCATCATCTCTTGCCTGTGTTATTATAACCACCTCTACTCACCTCCCAGTTCCAATCTTTGCCCTACTGACCTCTCTCAGTAATCAAAGTTAACTTTTTGAACAATAAGTAAAATTATACCATGCTTATAATTCCAGCATTTGGGATGTGGAAGTAGGAGGAAGAATAGGGATTCCAGGTCATTTTCAGTTGCATAGAATTCCAGACCAGTCGGGGTACATGAGACACTGTCTCCCAAACCAAAAACAAACAAGCCAGCAACCTTGTTCAACAGCTTCTACCACACTTCCATAAATCTCAGCCCTTCCCGTGTTCTACCCAACCCTGTCACTATCATAACTGTGCCTCATCTTCCTCTTTATCACCAGGCTCTAAACACACTGCCCTTCTGTTCTTTATATGAACCAAATCAATCCACCACTCAAGATCTTCACATGCGCTAGCCTTCCTGTTTCCCAGTGTCCCTCCGGAAGACATGCATCTGTGTTCTTCAAGTCTTGGCCCAAATGCTGGCTCCTCAGAGGGGCCATCAGGTGAATGACTACCCTAATTTAGAATCCCCTTCACTTTTTCACGTCCTTTTCACTTTTTTTTTCCACACAGGAAATGGTCTTGTCATTTCAAAAATGGAAAACAAGCCATGCTGGGAGAGACCTCATGTGCCTTGTTTAGAGTGACAGTCTAGTTCTTGGCATTAAATACAGGGTAGCCAGTGAGTCTGGAAGCCTGGTGAACACATGACAAGTGGTTGATTTCTACTGCGTATGACGCACGTCCAAACAGTACTGACTGCTTCCAGACCTTATGCAGTTATTGAGTAAATATTTTTGGCGAGGATGAATGAACCTGCCGGTTTACAAGTGAAAAGACTCAGGTTAAAATTCTGGTTCTGGACCTTCTAACCTTATGACTTTGTTCAAGTCACTGAAGCATGCAAAGCCAGTGTCTTCAGATGAAAATAAAAACAAGTAATGTACTGTAATATGTTAAGTGAATCAAATACTTAACGTACCAGGAAACATGTCTTAAACTCAAATGTGTGCTAGAGCTAAAACACCTCCTAAGAATGTGGGTAGGAAGAAACAATCTCTCAATTCCCTTTTGAATCAAGAAGGGGGCCATTCTCTCACAATTTATAGAGGCAATATTCCTGCATCTGTATATTGATTTCAGACATATGAAGATTGATTTTCATAGAAGCAAGTAGCCATTTTTCTTTGTGTAGATTTAAACAAATAAAGCTTACAGTTTTTTTCTAACTGCATTAAAACTTATCATTTGTTTGGCCTGTCCTCTGTACGGCAAGACAAATGCTCACCACTCCAGTGTGCTTCTTACAGGACTCGAAAGGCAGCGTGCCCTCAGCAGTCCGCCAGCTGTCCTCACCAATCTCATCACTCAAGAGAAACTCATTCAGCTTTTGAACACTGCAGAAAAAAAACAAGAGACACTGTGTCAGGAAACTAGGTGAAGTAATTGTCTAAGAAGAGCATTGACTTATTCACTCTGGGACTTTATTACTAACATCTGACTGCATAGACCCAAAAAAATCACAGCACTGGAACTGTCTTAGGAAATGGTATGCTATCCATCTTGAACGACAAGTATTTCTTTTTGATGTATGCATGGTGTAGCTGCCATTGTGCTCTCATGTTTTAAAAGGTGTGGTCTGAAGAAATAGCCTTGTCAACTACAAGAATATCCCTTGCACACCCTCATGTTGTACTTCTGAACAAGGCCAAGTGCCAAGACCAGACTCATGAGTCTTGACCTCCAGGCCTAACAGTGCCTGGCCCACATTGCTATATGGATGCTTGCTCAATAAATCAAAGGATAAGCAGACTAATGATTCACATACTATATCTGGTGGGTCCAAGTCTCCATTTCTCCCTTCTAGTGTGCACACAAATCTCACTGAAGCTTTTACGGAATACATAAGCCCTAACGTTGCTGAACATTGAGAAAGCATGACTCCTCAGCTACCCTGGGAGTGGAAAGGACTTTCTCTTCTCTGTGGAACATCCTGTCCTTTCTAGCTTTTAGTTATCAACCTAACACAGCCTAGAGTCACCTGAGAATAGAGTCTCAATTGAAAGATTTCCTCGATCAAATTGGCCTGTGGGCGAGTCTGTGGGGACTGCTTTGATTGATTGAACTGTGAGTGGGTCTGTGGGGATCACCTATTGATTGATTGACCTGTGGGCAAGTCTGAGGGGATTGCTTTGATAGATTGACCTGTGGGTGGGTCTGAGGGGATTGCTTTGATTGATTGAACTGTGAGTGGGTCTGTGGGGATCACCTACTGATTGACCTGTGGGTGGGTCTGTGGGGATTGCTTTGATTGACTGACCTGTGGGTGGGTCTGAGGGGATTGCTTTGATAGATTGACCTGTGGGCAGGTCTGTGGGGATTGCCTTGATTGATTGACCTGTGGGAGAGTCTGTGGGGATGGCCTTGATTGATTGAACTGTGAGTGGGTCTGTGGGGATGACCTTGATTGATTGATCTGTGGGCAGGTCTGTGGGGATTGCCTTGATTGATTGACCTGAGGGCAGGTCTGTGGGGCTTACCTTGATTGATTGACCTGTGGGCAGGTCTGTGGGGATCACCTATTGGTTGATTGACCTGTGGGCATGTCTGTGGGGATCACTTATTGATTGATTGATTGACCTGTGGGCGGGTCTGTGGGGATTGCCTTGATTGTCAGTTGATGCAGGAGGATCCAGTCCACTGTGGGTAACCACCATTCCCTATGGGAGGTAGCCCTAAGCAGAATAAGAAAGCTGAGCAAGCATAGCCCTCCAGTTGAGCCAGCAAGCAGCATTCCTCTACAGCTGATGTTTCAAGTTCCTGCCTTGACTCCCCTAAATGATGAACTGTGATTTGGAATTATAAACTGAAACAAACCTTTTCCTCATCTAAGTTGTCTTGAGTCAAAATATTTATCATGTCAACAGAAATAAAGCTGAGACATATCCTCTTTGGCGCCTCCAGTTACAATGTCCATAGATGGTATCCAGTGTTAAACCTCTGAACCTCCCTGCTCCTTTCCTCTAGGCCACTGGTTCTCAGCCCATGGGTCACAACCCCTTTGGAGGTAGCATATCAGATATCCTGCATATCAGATGTTTACATTATTATTCATATCAGTAGCAAAATCACAGTTATGAAGTAGGGACGAAATAATTTTAAGGTTGAGGGTCACCACAACATGAGGAACTGTAGTAAAGGGTTGCAGCATTGAGAAGGTTGAGAACCACTAACCTAGGCTCTCTGGCTGAAGGTCCCACATACTACTGCATTATCACAGCTTTGGTATTATGTTTTATATCTCTCCTACAGACTGTGAGCACCTTTAAAAGCAAAGCTCTGGCTGAAGGTCCCACATACTAGTGCATTATCATGGCTTTGGTATTATGTATTATTTATATCTCTCCTATCATACTGTGAACACCTTTAAAAGGAAAGCTCTCTGTGCTCTGGGGCTATCTCAGTGTGTGCATTGTGATTCCTCAGTGAGACTGGTGAGAGAGTAAGTGGCTAATGAGCAGCAAAAGCATCTCCTGCTTGTATGAGGTCCTTTCAGGAGCCACTGAGACA
This sequence comes from Peromyscus aztecus, assembly GCA_902168405.1. Taxonomy (NCBI): domain Eukaryota; kingdom Metazoa; phylum Chordata; class Mammalia; order Rodentia; family Cricetidae; genus Peromyscus; species Peromyscus aztecus. The sequence continues at coordinate 13,733 of CABHPQ010161271.1, read as the reverse complement.
GATAACTTTGGAAAATGCACAAATACTGACCAGAGGTGAAGTTGCTTCAGCCACACCACCTTTACACTGCAAACACATGGATGTAAGAAGCCCTCTCTCAGATATCAAATGGCACAGCATTTACTCGCCTTTCAACATCTTCCCCATCATCTCCCAGCCTTGTCCCCTGAGAGTTCTAGTAGTCAGAATCATTTCTCCATCCACACAAAACCACCTGTGGCCCCCCATGTACACTAAGACGTCTAGGGTACTTACTCCTCCCTTTACCCCCTCTAATAAAATTCATTTTCCTCTTTCTCCAGCTAGTCAAAAGTCACGTATCCTTTTAGAGTTAGCAAGTACAGTCATACCCTTCAGACCATCGGGACCAGACAGCCTCCCACTCCACTAAATAAAGTGATAGTCATCTACAGGCCATGCCATTGTGTGTATAAGGATTCATTTTTCTTCTTGACCTCTCTAAATACACAGTGGACTCTCTGCTCATGGCTACCTATCTCTCTTCTTTGCAGTTATTAATGCAGCCAACAGAGAATGAAGACCCACATAAGATGCTCAGGCACTAGATGGCAAAAAATGGTGATAAATGAGTAAAATTGAGATTTGTAAAAAGACCTACAGTATTTAGAAAGTGTTCTGGCCATTTCTGTGCACTGTCATTTTTTATCAACCTTCAGAAGCAGGTGATATTATGGTATTCATTTGATAGATGAGAAAACTGAGTCTCAGATACAACCACACAACACACCTAAAGTTGAACAATAAGTACTTTATGCCTGGGATCGGAAAGCAGGCATAGCTGATACCAATAAGTTTGTGGCCTGCCTTCAGCACTGTTAAGCTCAGTATTTTACTTATGTCTCACTTGTTTAGGAAACTGACAAAAGTGTTTACAGTTTTACATATGCACATGACCAGTTCACTTCTCAAATACTACTTTGGTTTTTCAATATATACTTTATTTTTGATTATGTGTCTGTTATGGGTATGCGCATGGAGTACAGGTATCAAGGGGAAGCCAGGAAAGGGTGTTAGATGCCCTGTAGTTGGACTTACAGGAGGTGGTTAGCTGTCTAACATGGGTGCTGGAAACCTAACTTGGGTCCTGGAAGAATACTTTGAGATCTTACCCACCAAATCAACACTATGTGATCTTACCCACCGAGTCATCGTTATGTGATCTAACCCACCGAGTCACCACTCCAGCCCTTCAAATATTACTTTGGATATTTAGATGCAACTTGAAAACCTTGAACAGGTATTACAGTCCTGAAGAATAACTGATTTTTGTGGCTGATAGTTGCATGGTTTTTGATAGAGAGTATGACGTTTTGTCAACTGAAATACAGAGACCTAGCCAAGGTGTAAGCATGCTTGATAATAAGTATCAGTAACTATTTATTTTACAGGTGGTGATGCAGGAGATGTGCCAAGCAGAAATGTCTCTGAGAGGCACATAAGAGAAAAGACAATGATTGCTGCTGTTGTTACTTTCCACTGGAAATGAGAGGTTTCTTTAATAATATTTTTTTCCTCTGGCAAATAACATCTTTGGACATAGTTACTACATTACGTATCAAATACCAAATACCTATAAGGAATACTCCAGAAGGGCAAAACACATAAATTATTCCTAAGGAAGTGGAGAATAAAATTTAGCATTGTGAAAAAAAAAATCACTCACTCAAATACTTTTTGTGTTTGAGACAGGGTCTCAGAGAGCCCAAGTTGGCCTTAATCTCAATATGGAGCAGAGGGTAACCCTGAAATCCTGACCCTCCTGCCTCTACCTCCCAAGTCCTTGGATTCCAAACATGTGCCACCAGGCCTGCTCTTTTTTTTATAAGAACTTAAATATTTTTAATTTTAATTTCACATGTATGGGTGTTTTGTTCGTGTGTACATCTGTGCACCACTAGCATGTCTGTTACCTGCAGAGGCCAGAAGAGGCCTGTTGGATTCCCTGGAACTGGAGTCAATTTTTAAATAACAAGTGACATATCTCTAGTCTGTTTTGCAACACTTCACCCTAGAACTCAAACAGGGTGGAGGTTTGAGGCTGTGCCAAGACAACCTGGATCCCATTTGCCTCTTGGTTGCATTTTGTTATAAACATAATAGCAGGTGTATCACATGTGTGCATGTGCACATGCTCTACCCAGTGAACATCACAAGGCTGCCTGGCTATTGATATGAACTCTTTCAAAAGAAAGTGTAGGACTTATCCTGGGGCAGGGAATTCTGTATGGCCTTGCATTTTCCTCTAGTAAAGAGGTTTCTCAGTTCCTCTCATGCACACATAGCAGAAGTCCAGGAGTTTGCTTCAGCCCATTCCAACCCACCAAGTTTCTGAATATATTTAAGAGTCCAGTGAGCAACTTATGACTTCTAGAGTCCTGAAGAGGAGATTTCAAAATCAGCTGACCAAAGTCTCCAATTATAAACAGGCGGCTCAGCTCACTGCCGGCCAACTGGCATTTGAGATTGGTCACGGGTTCCCAGGCACTGTAGCAAATGCAGAAGCCAGTCAACACTGGGAAAATGCTTGTTTGGGTTCCCAGAACCAGTACCCAGTGGGAAAAAGGTCTGGCCACTTTTGTTGACCCACCGTCTCTGTAGGACCTGCAAATCAACCCTGGACGTCATTTTAGAGAAGTGTGCTTTTAGAAGCACATTCTGTTTGGGCTGTGGCTTGAGGAAGCTGGCCTGGGGCCCTGGAAGTACGCTGGGCTTTATCAAACTGGCAAATGCCTTTTCCCTAGGAGGGATAAAGGGAGAGGGCCATGAGAAATCCACAGAGGGCTTTACCCACCTTCCACTGCACTAAGATTGTAGCACTGCGTTTGAGTTCTTTTGTCTTTTTCAAACCAACTCCCAAAGTCCTTTTAATGTTTGGCAGGCTCCTTATTTCAAAGTTGTGATATGTTATACGTTACAGATTGCTTTTTATTTTGACTTCTAGCACAGAGTCAAGTTTCAATTAATTCAGACTGTAACCATGGAAGGGATGGCCGTTAAATGGAGAAAATGAAAATAAGGACCAAAATAGCAGACTCTGGCTATTTATCAGTTTTATTGTTTGAAGTGGCTTCCCTTCCAGAGTGCTGCCTAATTTGGAAGGCTGACTGCGAACTACAGTCTATCTATGTAAGTTATCCAAAGACAGAACAATGAGAGAAGAAATGAGGGTAGCCGAGGCCAGAGTGTATGAGCTCTAAAGCCCAGCAGCTTCGGAGCGGTTGCTGATCACCTGGCTCAGAGAAGAGGATTGAAGCTGCGTTAGGATGCCCCCACCCCCACCCCATCCAAACCTAGTGCTTTTCTGGATAGCTCATCTGCGTCCTAACATTATCTGGTAGTTAATCTATGGCAAGTCAGTATAAACTGTTGCCTACAACCAAGGTATTGAACATCAAATGCAAGGTGTCTCAGTAATGTATGTGCTTTGTGGAAATTATTTCATTTTGAAATGTTCTACTTTGCTGTTGATGGCATAATGGACCCTTAAGGGGTACTCCTTAAGGGCTCAGGTTTTCTTCAGTGTTGGAGCATGTAGACATTTCTTTCAAAGGTCAAATATAAAAATGACAAAAGCTGTGTGCAGCACATGCTAAACGTCTATAAGGCATATAAAGATTGCAAAGTGACGGAGAAATATGACTTCAGGACTGCCCTGTTTATACAATGGTTTATGACAGTAGATGGTGGCTCGGAGAGCATGGTGTGTCTTGTCAACACAGTTGTGTGTGGAAGAAGTGGGAAATGGTCACCATCATATGACACCTGCTTTTGTAGCTGTCAATTATGGGAAATTATAACCAAGACAGAGTCTCCCCTGGCTGGAAGCATACTTGAGAGAGAAAATTAACAGTTTTTCAAGTCTTCCTAATCCTCAAAGAATATGAGCTGGGATTATTATTTTTTTGGGGGAAATTAAACTGAAATCCATGCGGCATATTCTGTTGATTCAAACATATTCCATCACTGATGGTATACCTATAGACTGGTGCAGCTTCAGTGGGAAACACGATGACCTCGTTCATAGATATATTAAATACACATATAAGCTTTGGCCTACATCACTTAGATGAAAAGCATCATTGCCATCTCCATCAAGAACCTTTAAGGTACCACCAAAACTGTCACTTATGGATATCTGACCCAAGCCAACCATCAGAGAAGACTTCGAAGATAACAGGAGGTGTTTGCCTCGATATTAAGCATGTTGCAAGTGGGGAGATAAAGACATTCTAAATGTCTGGTAAAAAGCTAATTGTTCAATCAATTAGACTGTTTCTAAAGAATGGATTGTGGCATGGCCAACAAGGTTCCTCCTGCAGCAGATGGGAACAAATATGGAAACCCACTGCCAGACATTATTCAGAGAATGAGAGACCTTGGAACACTTGGCTCCAAATGGAATATCTCTATCAAATCCCTCAGAGGTCAGGGAATCCTGGGGAAGAGGAGGAAGAAAGAGTGTAAGAGCCAGAGGGGATGGAGGACACCGGGAGAACGAGGCCCTCTAAATCAACATGAGCAAAGCTCCTCTGAACTCACAGAGACTGAGGCAGCAAGCACAGGGTCTGCACGGGTCTGCACCAGCTCCTCTGATTTGTATTATGGCTTCCAGTTTAGTGTTTTTATGGGATTCCTGAGTGTGCAAACAAGTGGGTCTCTGATTCCTGTGCCTTCTCTTAGGATCTTTTCCTTCTTAAAGTTGGTTTGTCCTGTCCAACTTTAATGTGATAGCTTTTGTCTTATTATATTTTATTTTGTTATGTTTTTAAAAATGAATGAATAAATGAATGAAAATTTATCCACTAGGGTAAAGGTTAAAACTGAACTGTCACTTATTCCTACTGTGAGAGGGAAAATCAGTTTCTCCAATGGCATGACCCTTTGTATATCAAGCCACTCCAGGATAGGACTCATGTTCAGGAGTAGTTGACCAACACAGAGTGGACTCCGTGGTTTTTTGTTTCTTGTTTTTTGTCATGTCTGTGTGTGTGTATATGCGTTTGTGCGTGTGTGTGTGTGTGTGTGTGTGTGTGTGTGTGTGTGTGTGTGTTTATTTGGTGGTTTTTTGGTGTGGTTTTACTTTTTATCTTGTTTTTGTTTTTTTGGTTGTTGTATTAAATTTTTGTTTGTTTTTTTTGAGAAAAAACTTTAAGTTGGATTGGGGGAGGGGAAGGATCTGGAAGGACTTAGAGGAGAGGAAGAATATGATCAAAATAATTTAAATTTAAAAATTGTTTTAAATAATAAAAACTATAATAATAAAAAGGAAAAAATAAGGAGCCCCAATCTACAACACTTTCCTAGGAACTAAAACACTGCAAGTTGACAACATAGTCAGTTTCTAACAACGCTAATCTCTGACAGCGTTTTTATGGTTCCTTTTGTACTCTTGCAAATCTACCAGCAGGGGCACTTATTACTCATCAATAAGCAGAGAAACCCAGATATTTAGTGCATACCTGATGATGGCTTTGACCGCAAATCTGACCACTGTGGACAGCAGGAAGAGTGGGGTGACAAGGATGTGGAAGAGAGACAGGGAGGCGAAGGCCTCTGCGGGTTTCAGGGTGTTTCCACTGGCGTATGCGTGTGTCACAAACGTCTGCACAAACACAAAAAAGGTTTGTTTAAAGTGTTCTGGCAAAAGTGGTACAAAGGGGACACACGCTGACATTCAACTTGCCTAACCTAGCGTCTCCTCCCGTGCTGCCATGTCCGCTGAAACCACGAAGAATAATTTCTTTACCCCAGACTCATGAGACATAGTGATCTGCACATGATCCTAGCAGTAAACTTGAGAGACAGACAAGACAGCTTATTTATAGACTAGAAAAGTGGCTTCTCTCAAATTACTGTGCATGGTGGAATAAACTGAGCAGAGAACTCAGAGTCCCAACACCCAGCCAAATGCTTCCCAAGCAACCCACACTCGCTATTCTAAGCAAAGAGAGTGGTCTAGCATTTAAAGGTCTCTACTGTACAACTGTACGAAAACTCCAACACTGTAGTCCAGTGAAGACTTATTCTCACTTGTGAACACTATATGGTGAGAAATAGAATGAAATTATTTAACATGTCCTGGTTGCTCCTATGAACTATTTTGTTACAAAAATGTATGAGAACCAGGCCACCATGATGAAGATGGACACTTTCCAACCACTGTTAGTTTTAATCACCTTCACCCACCCTTGGGAATAGGTTTTATTGTCATGGTTGGGCAAGGTACTGACATCTAGTAGGGTTGAAGCCAGGAATGCCACTATTTATACTAGTGCTAAGGATATCGCCTTACAGCAAAGAATGGTCTAAACCAAAGTTTCTGCGCTGTCAGGGCTGAGCAATCCTGGACTAGAACCATTGGGTTGGAAACTACAGAGAAGGAAGCGATGAGGGAAGTGACAGCCGTGGCCACCCACACACTCTCTGCTGAAAATCGTTCATGAGCACGGCACGGACCTGCCTGCTTCTATTTCTAAAAGCAAGAAAAAGTGTCTTACTGCAAGAACAGCCGCGATGGGAATTGCTGCATTCATGAAGACTGCAGGAAGAAATCAAATGTGTTATTTCACTGAACTGCACAACGTTTTCCCCATGTAAATTAATCATCCACTATTAATGCCTCACGAAGACTAGAATGGCAGAGTGTGTTAGCAGCATTCTGTCTGGCTCACCAATAGTCCTCAGGGCTGTCTCCTCACCCATGGTTATATGAGCTCCCACATACACATTGTAGCCAGAAAGCACTTTTCTTTATTAAAGAATTATGACAATTTTCTTATTAAATGTTCCAAGCAACAGAATTCAGATAAAATAACCCTTTGATGATGCAAATTATTAGAATTTTTTAAATGTGTACTTTTGAGAGCATTTACAGGTTGTATATTTTATTTAGTCTACTGAACTAATTTAAATTATGAAAGTTTAGTTATTATGCAGATGAAAAATGAGAATTTGACATTATCTCATGCTCAGGGTCCAACAGGGGTTATTAACTTTCACTTTTAGACCTTTCAGTTAATAAATAATTTCATATCTTCACCCTTCCTTAAACCATAAATGCAGAGTCAACACAAGGGCAACTCAGAATTTTAGGTTAAAATCCTAGAGGGGTTTAGTGTAGTATGTTTTTTTTTCTTTCTTTTTTTTTCTTGTTTTGTTTTAAAGACTTAAAGATTTATTTTTTAATTTATGTCTATGTGTATGAGCCTGAGTGTATGTATGTGCATTATATGTGTACAGCTGACTGAGGCAGCCAGAAGAAGGCATCAGACCTTCTGGAGCTGGAGTTACAGATGGTTGTGAGCCACCACATATGGGTGCTGGGAATTGAACCCAGGTCCTCTGCAAGAGCAGAATGTGCTTTTAACTGCAGAGCCATCTCTTCAGGCCCTATTTTTATCTTTACTTTTGTTTATTAGCACGGTCTCACTTTGTACCTGAGGCTGAACTTGAATTTGAAATGTAGCCCAGGCTAGCTTGAACCTCAAGGCAATCCTTCTGCCTTGGGATCCCAAGGGCTAGGGGCTATGGCCATACACCACCAAACATATTAGTGTTTGAGTCATAGTAAAACCAGATGGATGGTTTGTTAGGATCCTTCTTGGAAACCACAGGGTTTTATCAAAATCTGGCACCATTGTCATGTAGATACAAGACCCAATGAGTATAAAGCCCTTTTCATGGCACCTAAAATAGAATGTGCCCTCAGTGTTGACTGTAATTCCATTTCAGAACAAAAGCATATAACATCACAAAGATCTAAAGTCATTTACAGTTCAAGAAATAATAGTGCATAAACCTCCAAATCTCTAAGCCCTTAAAGATCTTTGGGAACAAAATGACACACAAATAAAATCACGTAAGAGTGAGTGACATTTGACTAAGCATGTGTGATCTCTACTAATGCAAGTCCATTACTCCAGAAAACACTGAGTTTGTGCTTAAGATGGAAACAGTATGCAAATGTTCTCAAGAACACACTAGGAAAGCAGACTGTGAGTCAATCAAGTTTGGCTTCTTTCACCTGAAGCTTTTCTCTGCCTTCGTTTGCTCTTCAGGAGAGTCTATCAGAAGCGCCCTCCAAAACAGATAACACAAACCAGAGTGGGCACTTTCAAAGGACTTAGAGATGGTCACTAGCAAGACAGTCAAATCACCTGAAAGAACTAGCTCCCATTTTACTGAGAACTAGCTGGCTTTCCCTACTGTAGCGGATGAGAGTTTCAGCAGGAGCTACCACCTCACGTCATTACCGTTTTCAGATTACCAGGTGAGACAGCTCAGTGCTTGCTGTACGAGGCTGGCGACCTGAGTTCAATCCCTGGCACCCACGTAAAAATGGAAGATGAGAACTCACTCCACAAAGCTGGCCTCCGACCTCCACACATGTGCCACAGATGTGCATGCCCACACACATCATCAAATTAAAATAAAGTTTAAAAAAGTACCAAGGATTTCAATACATGATGTACCATAGCCAAAAACAACTTGCAAAGGGCCAGATGCAGTGTAAAGAGCATCGTGTGGCATGAGTGGAGATGGGGTAAAATATGTAGAGACAATAATGGGCCTCCTTTGAGGACTAGAGCATTTCATCACTTATAAGCCAGACTTAACGCTGTGCACATGCTGGTCACCCAGAGCGACGATGGTGACTTACTGGAGAGTGACGTGTACAGCGCAAAGGTTTTGAGACTGGAGAGCTCCTTCATTCTCGTCTCTTCCACGCTTTTGCAGAAGATGTGCTCCCAGGCGTACAGCTTGAGGAGCTTGATGCCTTTCAGTATCTCATTTGTCTTCTTCAGCCTCTCGGTGGAATAATCCTGCAAGATAAAGGAAGAAACTGTAGTGCCCGATGCAGCCAACTACACTACCAAGGCAGGACCCAGCGAGGCTCAGGCCTGCGGGAGGCCTTGCTTCTGAACAGCTCTGCCACTATCACACTAGAAAACCCCCAGGTTTAGCTCAGTTCAGTGCCGAAATCTCAACTTCATTCATTCTGATATTAAAGTGATGGATTTCATCGCAGCCTCTTCATACAAATGTGTCACACTGGGTTCCTGTTTGCTCCCCTCCTTCCTGTCCTTCCCCGTGCCTCTCTCCCCTCCAGGTGCATCCTCTTCCTCTCCCAGCTGATGCCACCTTCTGCTCTCTTACTACATGTATCTCATAGACCTCTCTGCTCTCTCTCCTTTAAAATACCTTCCTCTCCTGATATAATTCCCTAGTATTGTGACACACACATAAATGTATATATACACATATGCATCCATACACACCTATGCACATACATTCAAATGCACACACACATTCACACATACACCAACATACACATAGATACATTACAGACATACATGTGCACACACACACAAACATACACAGGTACATTACACACACACCTGCACAAGCACATACATACACACATACATACATTCACATATATACACATGCCACTCACACATACACGTAGACACACACACACACACGGAGACATAGACACACATGCACACACATAAATGCACACAAAGTATGGAATGCCTCTTCAGTTTGTGTTCATCCACACCGAGGGCCCGTGTACACATTCTTTGAATCATCCCAACTTTAGCATGTATGTCGTCAAAGCAAGAATTTTCCTCAGCTTTAGAATGAAGAGGTGACCAAGGAGGTAACTCCAAAATATCTGTCCACTTAGAGCCACATCTGCCTCCATTTCTTTAGTTTATATAAAAGCGAGTTCTTCAGCTTCCCATGGTTTCCTTGAGCAGCAGCTGCAGGTGAGTATGATGTTAGCATGCGGTCCATGTGTGATGGCTCCTATTGATTGCATCTTTCTTCAATGCCACTACAGAAGGACAAGGGTGGCTTGTGCTGGTGGCCATGTCAGAGGAGCAGCAGGTGGTAACTGGCTTCAGGGGACCAGCCCACCAGGAAATACAACCCTGAAGGGTGAATCTCAGATAGGCAAGGCCCCGAGACCACAGACCCCAGAGTGTCTTTTGCCTCTGCTGTGCCTTCACATGTTTGCCACTGCCATCTTTCTCTGGCGTCTGGCATGGTGTGAATGGGCATGGGGATATCCTCACTGCCTGTAATGTAGTGTGTTTATCTCATGAAAATATCCTGTTCTACTCAGCATTTTTACCTGCAGATTATTATGAAGATGATTTCCTCCTAAGCTGCACTGTTTAACTGAAACAATGATTTTATATAATAATAGTGCTAGTTTAAATAGGATTTTGGTGATTGAGGGTCTTTATTGAATAAAGTGAGGGATTATGATAGAGGTCAGTTTAGTGGAAAAATTAACATAGGTAAAGGTAGGATATAGTGTTGTCCTTGCCTCTGATAAAGCAGAGGCTGCAGAGGATAAAAAATAAACTCAGCTAGAACACATGAGTTTCTACTGAGGAGCTATATAGACTATGGCTTAGGTTAATGATTAAAAAAAAACAATTGAGTCCCAATAGCCCAGCTAGCTTAAATTCTTTTAATATTAATGTTAGGAGATGTGTTCACAGGTTTCTGGGTGCATGATAGCTGAAACAAAGACTTAGAATGACCTCAGATTAAGATTTTGATAGTAGCTTTGAGGTTAGGGATCAAAAACAAAGCAGTCCAATTACTACTAGCTGACGTAGTTTCCTTTCGAGGATTGGTTGGTGATCAAAGATGATTAGTTTCTTGTACCCATTTCTGCCCTCAATCTCTTGATATAAAAACTACTGATGAGTGGGTAGGCACCCTAAAGATTTAAAGTAGAGCTGGCTCTTTTTCATGTATAAAAGTTTAGGTTTGTGATTCCTTATAAGATTACCTTTCAAGACAAGTAATAAAGTGATTAGTCCTTTCTTTGTAACTGCAAAACACAGCCTGCCAATAAGAGACCTGACTGAGAAGAATACCTTGCTTGCTTACACTGTTAATCTATAACAAGTTGTTTGGTTATGAACATATGTGGATTCTTGGGACAACTTGTTTTTCACCTGTAATATGTAAAATGTTTAATCATGTAAGGGATATGGAAAACATGCTGTTTCTTACTGGTATTCATTGTAATCACTCGCTTGAAAAGTAGAATGTAACCACATTATAACTTTTATATTGAAAGATTTCGCTGGGGTATATAAGCTGTCAAAGAAAAATAAAGAGTGAGAGTAAGGAAGAATGAAGATAGAGTTAGAAGGAAAACATTGAGAGAGACAGAAGGAACATTTCTAGATAGAGATAAGGAGAGAGAATAGAACACAGAGTAAAGAATCCAGAAGGAGGAAAGCACCAAGAATGTGTGTGTCTTTCCCCTTACCCCCTCAGATAAAGAAGGTCACAGCTACGCTGACTCCCTGGATTCCCATTGAGCCCTGCCTGCACTGCTAGAGGCTGGTCCCCAGGTAGCAAAAGGTTTGCTTCTTCTTTGGAGCCATAATGTCTGCTGTGGGATGAGTTCACACTTTCCCTCATACTCTAGTAGTCGAGCCCGCATACTTCCAGCACATTTCTGCATGCTTTTTCATATGTTCTTGTTCAAGGCTAAGAATCAGAGTGATTTTGGAGACACTTGTCGTGGATTGAAGTCCTTGATTTAATCATTTACTCATTGTTTAGCTGCCTCTGCCACCCAGTAGTCTATGAGAACAGCCTACAAAGTGCAGGAGGTCCACTAACCATTGCCAGGGACAGCTGGGCAGCTGAAAGGCAGACGAAAGAACGCAAGGTAGCCATTTACCTGTGTTTTGTTCATCCTTGTCTCTGCAGGGCCTTGAATGCCTATCAGATGATTACTTGTGAGCAGCAAAACGAAAGACAGGGGTGGGTGTCCTGTCTCTGTTTATGCTGCCCTTCAACGTCTTTCTGCATTTGATTGCTACAGTGAAAAGGGAGGTGGCTGGGAGCACAGTGAGGACAAAAGCAGACACAAGGAATCACCTCACCCTAGCAGCAAACAAGTGAGGAAAAGCCCCAGAAGACAGAAAACAAGCCTATTGATGCGTGCATGACATGCGACTTCCTTCTCACAGTAGAAATGCCAGCTCAAGGAGTAATGCTGAGGGTGGCAGCACCCTACATGTGACCCCTGACCTACACCCAGCCTGAGGGTGGCAGCACCCTACATGCACCCCTAATTTATACCCAGCCTCCTCACAGTTAATCAAGCTTCATTTCTAAATATGCTATCAACAATTTTACTATTTGCAAATGGTTCTTTGCAAGAAGCCAATGCTTGTTCAAATAAAATTATTTCATGGTAAATTGAAGGCAGAAAGGGTCAACAATTGGATGTTCCCTTCCTTGCCAACATGACCATGAACACACTCAATAGGATTCACTGTCACTGATGTGTCACCATTGGAGGGAAATTTAACCTCTGATGCACCAAATCTGATCTGTGACCCCGGCTTGGTTCATTTTTTTCCTTGTCACCCAGTGGCCTCAAAGTATGCTTAAGAGTAATTTTTGACAAGCTTTTCTTCTTTTAGAAGATCCAGCCAGATGTGGCAGTGTACACTTCTAATTGCAGCTTAGGACAGGAAGAGGCAGGCAGATCTTTGTGAATTCAAGGCCAGCCCCATCTACATAGTGAATTCCACGACAGCCAGAGCTATAGAGTGAGACCCTATCTTAAAAGAAAAACAAAAATTAAAATGGCCCCAAGTCTTGCCACCTGTGATTTCCATAGTGCAAGAGTAAGACAGTCAAGTCCTCCGTTTCCACTCTACTTTAACACTTGCCTAGATGCTGTGGGATGGTCTGTATATCAAATTGCTCTGATTGGTCAATAAATAAAACACTGATTGGCCAGTGGCCAGGCAGGAAGTATAGGCAGGACTAAGAGAGAGAATTGAGAGAACATGAAGGTGGGAGGAGACACTGCCAGCCCCTGCCATGACAAGCAGCATGTGAAGATGCTGGTAAGCCACAAGCCACGTGGCAAGGTATAGATTTATAGAAATGGATTAATTTAAGATATAAGAACAGTTAGCAAGAAGCCTGCCATGGCCATACAGTTTGTAAGCAATATAAGTCTCTGTGTTTACTTGGTTGGGTCTGAGCGGCTGTGGGACTGGCGGGTGACACAGATTTGTCCTGACTGTGGGCCAGGCAGGAAAACTCTAGCTACACCTAGACACTACAGAAATCAGTGTGGAAATTCTCCAAAAAAACTAAAGCTATCTCTACCACATGACCCAGCTAACCACCCTGAATACTTACACATGTGACTCCACATGCACACGTCACAGAGACACTTGCACACCACTGTCAACACAGCACCAGTCAGGGTAGCTGAGGTTTGGAACCAAGCAAGGTGTCTACACCAGGGGAATGGGTAAGGAAAGTACATGCATACACAGTGGATTTTATCCCACCAAGAAGAACAAAACTATGCCCCTTGCAAAACATGAGTGCAACGATTTTGAAATTATCCAGTTGAAATAGATTGACTTCTTCTTATATTATAAAAATACAAAAATCGCCCAGCACGGCTCAATTCGCTAATAACGTTTCCGAGGACGTGACTCACCAGAGTGCTCTTCTGAGCCTCAGCTAGCTTCGTGGCGATGAAGTACTGAATGGGCGCAAGGAGCACGATGACCCCGGCGCCAACCAGCGCACTTAATCCAAGCAGATTGTACAGCAGGATCACCCCCATTATGATCTGGGAGGGAGCACAGAACAGCAGAGTGAGCAGGCTGCGAGAGCCAGCGATTGCGGGGAAC
>CABHPQ010161270.1:20129-49493 GCA_902168405.1 Peromyscus aztecus | reverse complement strand
AAAAAAAAAAAAAATAGTAATTGTGCAGTAAACTGGATAAAACGTACTGAATCACAATTGCACATTCCAAATCCTAAAAAAGATCATCTTAACCTTGTAGATTATATTGTTTGGGTATGGTGCTATCTGACTGTGGTTTTAATTTTCATTTATTCTCTCTTTGCAATTATTTAACAGTTCCTGACATGTATATACTGATTTTGGCACATTTTCACCCATGACCCTCACTCACCCCTCATTTTTCCCACTGAAACTCTTCCTTCCAAAAAGTCCCTTCCTTCTTTGATAACCCACATCCAGTTGATTTGTGGTGGTTTGCTTGAGCATGGGGTAGGGAAGTAATTTACCAAAACTTAAATACATTAGTGTTCTGGGGGATGTCTTTCTGTATGCGGTGAATAAATGTTGTTCCCATTGGTTAATAAATAAGGTGATTTGGCCTATGGCAAGGCAGCTTAGAGGCAGGCGCGAAATCTGAGAGAGACAGGAAGGAGAATTGTGGGGCCTGGGGAGAAGCTAGGAGCCACAGCCAGGAGAAGCAATATGTAAAAGTATTGGTAAGCCACAAAGTCACGTGGTAATGCAAAGATTAATAAAAAATGGGTTAATTTAAGATATAAGAGCTAGGTAGCGCAATACCTCCACAATAGACTACTGGCAATGTTCGAGAGACAGCCCGAACTGACCTACTCTGGTGATAGGATGGCCAAACACCCTAATTGTCGTGCTAGAAACCTCATCCACTGACTGAGGGAACCGGATGCAGAGATCCACGGTCAGGCCCCAGGTGGAGCTCCAGGAGTCCAGTTGGCGAGAAAGAGGAGGGTTTTATGAGCGATAATTCCAAGGTTGGAAAAAGCACAGGGACAAATAGCCAAACTAGTGGAAACACATGAACTATGAACCAATAGCTGAGGAGCCCCCGACTGGATCAGGCCCTCTGGATAAGTGAGACAGTTGATTAGCTTGATCTGTTTGGGAGGCATCTAGGCAGTGGGACCCCAGGATCTGTCCTCAGTGCATGAGCTGGCTATTTGGAACCTGGGGCTTATACAGGGACACTTGGCTCAGCCTGGGAGGAGGGGACTGGACCTGCCTGGACTGAATCTACCAAGTTGAACTCAATCCTCAGGGGAGTCTTTGCCCTGGAGGAGATGGGAATGGGGGGTGGGGTGGGGGGGAGAACAAGGGAACCCATGGCTGATATGTAAAATTAAATTAAATTATAAAATAAAATAAAAAAAGAGCTAGGTAGCAAGAAGCCTGACCCATACAGTGTATAAACAATATAAGCCTCTGTGTGTTTACTTGAGACTAAGCAGCTGTGGGACACAGGAAGAAGAGATTCATCCTGACTTCAGGGCCGAGCAGATCTGGAGAAGCCTTCCAGCTACATTAGTGTCTACATAATTTAAACAAACAACAAAAAATAACTCCCCTTGATCCTTAACACTCATTAATGGTATTGATTCCCCATGAGCTCCTCCTCCAGTTGATGAACAGATAAAGCTTTGTTCAGGTCCTCATCAGGTAATGACAGTCACTGCATTCATGGCCACAATGGCCATGTCATGTCCAGAATGCACTGTTTCTAGTACATCTCTCTAACCTCTGGCTCTTACATTCTTTCCATTCTTCTGTGATTTTTCCCTAAGCCCTTAGAGGGGTTATCTATATGACCCTTTTAAGATAGAACATTCAGCCGTCTCTTATTGTCCATATTTTGATTAGTTATGGATGCTTACATTAACATATACCCACGACAAGAAGAGTTGTACTGATGAAGGCTAAGAATATCACTATTGATGGCCACAGACA
This sequence comes from Peromyscus aztecus, assembly GCA_902168405.1. Classification (NCBI taxonomy): domain Eukaryota; kingdom Metazoa; phylum Chordata; class Mammalia; order Rodentia; family Cricetidae; genus Peromyscus; species Peromyscus aztecus. Next base: position 47,675 of record CABHPQ010161270.1, on the reverse strand, counting down.
TGAACATAAGGATGGTAGTTTGCTATGCACATTTAGCAAAGGAACAGAAATAGGCACTCCTCTAATGTCCATGACCTCCCTAGTCATAAGTTCTAGACCAGGTTTACAGTGTAAGACATGAATTCTCCCCTTTAGAGAGGGACAGCTACCATTTAAACCTGTTAAAAACATAAAAAACTGTTCAAAGGAGACACACGGGTAAATTATGTTATTCCAGGAAAAAAATAGACATATAGTGTGCATTTTGATTAAATCTAGTCACATCTGTTTTCTCTGCTCCAAGTTTTCCATTATTTCCCCCAACAACTTATCACCCTCCCCTTTAATTAAATCCTGCTGCATCTACTTATTGCTGCCCATATCTATGTAGATATAGGACCATCTAATGTAACATCAGCTTCATTGCTAAAGAGAATGGCTCTCATCCCTCCAGCAGCCATCAATTGTCAGTATCTCCTCAATTGATGGCAGAACTTGACAAGTCCTTTCCCCAGTCTGTGTAGGGACTTTTGTCTGGCTTGATCATGTGAAAGTATGTGCAAGAGGCACAACTGTTGCGAGTTGTTCTATTGTTTTACTGTAGATATCCACTAAGCCTGGCTCTTTCAGCTTTAGGAAGAGGACATGCAATTATCAGTATGAGGTTTTGGATACATTCCTCTAATTTGTTTTGTTCAAGAAAGCCCCTAAAGCCCTCAGAACATTCCAGATTCTTGTCAGTTTCCTCGCTTGCCAACCAGCTGGCTTTGTGAGGCCCTGGTGCTTCAGACATCACATACTTCGGTTGTGAGACATTGGAAAATCAAGCTGGATCTGAGCTGGGAGTTTCTGCTTTCTTTCACAGGACTAGAACCTTCTATACAAATTGGACAGGGCAGGAAGAATAAGTCATTAGTGATCCTTCCCAGGATCAAGATCAAACCAGCTACAATGACTTGCCTGATAATGGTGCAAAAATGGCACAATTGCGACTTGATTGATATGGGAGTAAGCAATCACATTCTGATTAGACACAATTTACGTTTTATTCATGGTCAGTCACGATGCACTTGTGTTCAAATACTAATTGGCTGTTCACATATTATATAAAGTATCAATGTAAATATTTTCCTATTTTCAGTAGCCATTTCTTTTACTCTTTTCATCCTTTGTAATAGTTATTTTGTTTAACCTAGTGTAAGCCCTTTATAATTATGTCTATTTTATACATGCAGACATTATTGTCTTTCTGTCAATAGCTTCATTTGTCTATTGTTTTTATAACTAATATTAATAGCTTTTAAGAAACAATATTTCTTTTCAATTTTAAAGAGGTATAACTTGCGACTTTCTTATTAAGTGTAATAGTTGAAGACACAAGATATTTTTATAGTCTATCTTCAAATGTATAGAATAAGGCTTCAAATTCATTAATCTTTTTTAGCATTTTTTGGCCTTTGTAGGATATGTAAATTTTCACATAAAGTTGACAATCAGTGTTGCACATACTATATTTAAATAGCTTATTGGAATTTCCACCATAATTATATTTAATACCTTCAATATATTTAAAAAGATATTTAAAATTTCTGTAAGCTAATTTTATCATCTCTGTCCTGGGCTTCTATTGGACTGATAGGCTTTTCTTAACCTCCTTTTCCTCTATATGAAGCTTAATGTCATGGATTATAGATGTTACATTTTTAATGTCTATTGGGTCTTCTAAGAATCATTCTGTAAAGTGATGGTTGTTTTTTGAAAAGTAATTAATTTGATTACAGTTCAGTTAGATCCTTTTAAGATGTTTTGTTAATCTTCTTTAGTTTGAGCACAGGTATCCTTTGTTCAGTAGTTAATTAGTCCTGCTTTCATAGTAAATCCTTTCTAGAATCCCTGCTGAATAGCCCAAGAATTCAGTTAGGTCAATTTCTCCCTTTTACAAGTATTCAAGTGCTTCAGAACCTTGTGAGGCCTCTGATTTTTAGTCCCCTCATTGTAATTATGCTCCAAGATGCTATTCTTTGCTTAGTTTCATGGAGGTACAAGATAGTGGATGGCAGTAGCTGATGATATCACCAGAGGAAAAAGGTGAAGTCTCGATCTATTTGTCATCTCAGGAGATACTGAAGTGCCAGGTTAAACCTGTCTATAATAATATTTCTTTTTTTATTATTTTTATTTATTTTATTTTATTTTATTTTACAATACCATTCAGTTCTACATATCAGCCACGGATTCCCTTGTTCTCCCCCCTCCTGCCCCCCCTTCCCCCGCCCACCCCCCATTCCTACTCCCTCCAGGGCAAAGCCTCCCCCAAGAACTGAGATCAACCTGGTAGACTCAGTCCAGGCAGGGCCAGTCCCCTCCTCCCAGGCCGAGCCAAGCAACCCTGCATAAGCCCCAGGTTTCAAACAGCCAACTCATGCAATGAGCACAGGACCTGGTCCCACTGCCTGGATGCCTCCCAAACAGATCAAGCCAATCAACATTTCTTGTGACTCCAAGTCCTATTTAAAACAACCACAGCCTAGCAGCAAAATGAGACTCTAGTATCAGAAACACCAAGGGCTTTTGGTGGAGTCTTTTGCCGATGAAATAATGCATTAAAACAGTATCAGATGGGTTTTTAATTTAGAAATCATTTTTGTAATTGTTGACTTTCCTGTTTACATGCAAAGTGTTTGTATTTCATTTCTCTTTTTCATAGCATATTCATTCAGACATAAATGTATCTTTCCCTTCTTATCAAATTAACTCTCTTTGGGTAGCCTTCTACATACCCAATTTCCTTTTGAAATTCTATTTTTGTCAACCTTTATTTATTCACTATTTTATTTTATTATTATTTTTATATGACACATTGGAGACAGAATTCTGTCCTGTGAGTTTACACACACAGCCATTTTTTTCCCTTTCATTTTGGTATAAGCTCTCATTCATTGATTTGCCTCTTCTGGACTTGAACTTGCTATAACGAAGACTGGATATGAATTCACTGTCTTTTGTGAGCCCCTTAAGGAGTTAGGATAACAAGCCTATGCCACCTGATCAAATTAAACTTACTCTGAATTTCTTCATTTAGAGATACTAAGTATGAATCATACTTAGCTCATCTTTATAATAATCTTATAATATTCACCCTGGTAACCCTTAATCAGAATTGTAAATGTTTACATAAAACCTAATTCAGACTTTTCTTGTATCTCATATAATTTTGAATGACTATACAAAGAAAGATTTTATGAGCTTACTATATAAACTAATGTAGGATTCAAGAGATTAAATCTTTTAAGTAATGGAGAATGAATTAGAAATTATTCAGATATCATTAATGCTAGATTGTTTTAATTTATATTCTTTCAGAATTATTGAAAAATATTGAGCATCCTAAAGAGAATACAAGAATAATGCTGATAAAAATGTTAGACAGTCAGTATGAAAGAGTGTATACTTAAGAACATACTACTTAAAACAAGATAACCAGATAAACTTGAAATAGATAATTGATTTCTAAAACAATGACAAAAATTAAAAACATTTAAGTAAAACATAGAAAAATAACAATGTTATTAAATAGAAATGAAGATAAAATATTGCACACATAGATAAAAGTGTAAAACATTGAAGGAATTGTTATTCATAAACTATGGGTGGGTAAATATGAATTATTAAATAGGTAATATTATAGAAAAAACTGAAAGGCAGAATTTTTGTTAGTTTATTTTAGTGAGGCAGAGGAAGGTAATTGTATTATTCCTAAGAAAAGTCATAGAATGTTAACATTTCTTTGCTGTTTCCTCTACGACACACCCTCAGTGTTAAATATGCAGTTATTTACCGTCCAGAATAAGTAGCTCAGTACATTCAGGCTGCTGTAAGGAAACATCACTTCTCAGGCGGCTTAAAAGCAAGAGAAATCGACTCCGATCAAGTCTGACAATACTATGGGTTAGCGAAGATACACTTTCTGCAAAGAGAAGGCATCTTCCATTTTAAAGTGATTTTTTTCTGCTGTTATACATATAAGTATATTTTCCCCAAAGTCTTTTTGGTGTTTTTTTTTTCTATATGACTAAACATGAAAACAATAAAAGTAACTTACTATAATTTCATAGTTCCTATTCTAGCTTTTGTTCTATATAGTGTATTTTCATCTATAAAAATATTTCATGCCCCACAGATATTTAAATTCCTATGTGAAATGCCCCTTTTCTCTATTTTTAATTAGCGATTTCTTTGAGTCTCCTTTGGTCAGGCCTTAGCCTACCACTCAGCTTTCCACAATCTCATAAGAAAGTGGATTGGAAAAAGCACAGGGACAAATAGCCAAACTAGTGGAAACACATGAACTGTGAACCAATAGCTGAGGAGCCCCCAACTGGATCAGGCCCTCTGGATAAGTGAGATAGTTGATTAGCTTCAACTGTTTGGGAGGCCCCCAGGCAGTGGGACCAGGACCTGTCCTTAGTGCATGAGCTGGCTGTTTGGAGCCTGGGGCCTATGCAGGGACGCTATGCTCAGCCTGGGTGAAGGAAGGGGGGGGACTGGACCTGCCTGGACTGAATCTACCAGGCTGAGCTGAATCTCCAGGGGAGTCCTTGCCCTGGAGGAGTTGGGAATGGGGGGTGGGTTGGGAGGATGGGGGGAGGGGAGGAGGGAGGACAGGGGAATCCGTGGCTGATATGTAAAATTAAATTAAATTATAAAATAAAAAAATGAGAGACACAGTAGAAAAAAAAAAGAAAGTAGTATATAACCTAATTTTAACTAGTTTCATTTGAAACTGTATCACTTGTCTATGTCTGGCCAAGTTGGTGATTACAAAGCAGTCTTGTGATTATCTAGTTAATAAAATTTCTACATAGCCAGTTAAAAATATAAGACTTGGTAAGCTACTGTGGTGTAAGAAGTGTTACACTTCTGGGTTACTCCCAAGATCTCTTCAAATCATTTCAGTAGACAAGTAAACATATAATTATCAAGCCTCATGCATTATGGATTTTTCTTTCCTTTAACATTCACATTTCATGCATTGCAATGTTTCTCATCAGGATAGGGTGTGCTGACTCTACAAGGTCTGTGCTGTGTATTCATGTGACATACGTAGTTGAATTAAGGGTGAAACGCTAGAGCTAGGCAATTGTGTTTATGTATTTTACAATTAATTTAGTGTAACAATGCTAATTTAAGCCTGCATTGATATTCCACTTCGAGCATGCTGAAAATGTAATTGCAGTGTACACAGGACAAATAATAAGAATGGCTTACCCGATTTATTATTCTAGAAAAGAATTAGTGTGATGGCCAATTAAAGGATACATTTAAATATAGTTATTATATTGTTTCTCATGCAGAACCAACTCTGGGAAGGTTAAAGGTGTTATTAAAATCATTAATTTGATTCCTTCTATAGATGACATAAAATTATAATAAAATATAATATACGGTCATGGGAGAACATTTTAACGAAGACTTGGAATAACTGGGGGTTATACCAATTACATGGTACTAATAAGATGGGAAAACTAATGACACATTTTCTCTTTTATATTCTCAAAGTAATGTGATGCATTTGATAAAATTGATTCTATATTAAATCCACACACTGAATACACCCACAAATTATTTTGTTAATGCCTTTTGTTAAGCAGTTATATTTTTTTGTTTGTCCTCCTATATATCACTGTTTTTATTGCAAATATATGGGGCAACTTCATCATATAGTGGAAAGCACAGCTGCCTTCTAAATGTAGGAAGCAAAAAAGTTTCATAAAATCAAACATTAACACTTCTGTTTTATTTCTATAGAAATGTTAAATCAGCTTACACAAAAAAGCGGAGCAACTTAAAATTATCATGGCATACGTGGGAATGGACATCACACTTTCTTTCCAAAATCTCATTTTTTAAATATTTTCAGTCACGAAAGAATTACCATGTCTTCTTTCCTTATCTTCCTTGAAGCCCCTACCAGCAGCCTTCCCTCAAACACCTTTCACGCATCGCAACCTTAAGTTGATAACCTCTTTTTCTTTGATTATATGTTACATGCATATATGTGTATGTGGATGCACACACACACACACACACAGACACAGACACATAAAAACACGCTTAGTCTGTTTTTGGTATGCATGTGTATATGACTTTCAAGGCTGCATCGAGCAACCAACGAATAAGTGGGCTCATTCCTGGGAGAGTCAAATTCTCTTTCTCCCAGCAGTCAGTATTTGGTTGTAGTTCTTTGTGTAGGGATGGGAAACTGAAAGAATCCTCTTCCATGTTAACATAGCTGTTTTTTATCTTTTGTCTTTTGTTATTCAACTCAGAGGAACATATTGTTTGCATTTGAATTCTTAAAAGAGGGACAGCAGCAATCAACCCCCTTCTTTGCATAGCCTCAATAACATTCTTCCAGATATTTTTTGAACACTAATTGGCCATTTAGCTAAAAAATGCTATAAATATTACTTTCATTGCTAATTGTACGCTCATCTAAACACATAAAATTTAATCTCTAATAGCAGAATTTCTTAGAGTTTTTTTTGTGTGTGTTTGCTATTAAACTCAATGGATTTTGAAACAGATTTCAAGATCTGCCAGAAGGAATTTTTAATTAAAAAAAATGCTGTCACCCAGTTACACTTCTAAGAGTGTTAAAATGTCTATGTAAAAGGTTGTTTGTAAAAAATCTTTCATTAAAAACAAGTAAGTGCCAGTTCTCAAATAACTCACCATTCATGCACAACAGTCTGGTTTAGGGCTGTACCATATAGTGGTTAAATATTTCAGAAGATGCTCATGAGTTTACCAGTAAAATGTATTTGAACTATGTTCTCATTCCTTTATCTATCTTGAAAAATAGAAGTTTTCAAAGGGGTACATACATACTTTGATATTCTTTACTTTTAATTTTTTAAATAACACATGTGTATTGATCCTTGAAACAAGGTGAGTGTAGACAAATTTCTAAACAGTCTTATTAAATAAGAAACACAGAGCCAAATACAGAGGTGCAGGCCATAGAGATCAGAGCAATAGCCTCCAACTAACCTTAGCTCACCACCTTGTTGTAGCTTCCCAAGAGAACTTCTTCCTGTCTAACCCGCGCCTTTATTGCCTTCTTGTTCTTCCTTCTCATTGGCTCTAAACCCAGCCACATCACTTCCTCATCACTGCCTGTCTATACAGACCTCCAGGTCTCTATGTTTGGTACCGGGATTAAAGGAGTGTGTCACCACGCTTGGCTGTGTCCTTGAACACACAGAGACTCTGCTAGCCATGTGATTGGATTAAGGGTGTGTGCTACCACCACCTGACTTCTGTTTATGGCTATGACCTTTGATCACCAGGCAAAACTTTATTTATTAACATACAAATAGAATATCACATTTCAGCACAAATAAAATATCACCACCGATGAGTATTGAAATAAAATACATTTTGTACTTTAGTGTGAATACTAAGTTAATTCTGCTGCTTTTATATCAACTTTATAATTAAACAAGGAGTGCCAGATCGTGGTTTACAGTGATCACAAATGAGTAAGGGAGAACCTCAACTTGAATAAAAGGATGTTGTATTAGTTACATTTCTAATGCTGTGATAATACAATGACCTTAAGTTAGTCAGCGATATTGCTATTGTTGCTGTTTGGAGATAACATTTACTCCAGTGCATTTATTATACATTTTATTTACTAGCTTTCCTGAATAAAGTGTCCTATCCTAAAATTTGTGCCTTTAAAGTCATCATATTTCAATCAGACTCATGTCGCTATTGACCGTTCAAGCTTTCCATGAAATGTGTCTTCCCATTGTGGACCATGAAATGGACAATGCTTGGCCTGGTTTCTTTCCATGGGAAAAAAAAAAATACTCTTTGAACTAGAAAGACAAAAGGAAAGATAACACACTGAAATGCCATCAAGACGGACCACTGTCTTTACAGATAAGTAGAAATTGCATACAGGATAACAAGAAGCAAAGAAACTAGGTCTTGTTCACAGAGGAGGACACAAACCTGTCTCGTTGGAAAGAAAATGTCATTGTGATCAAGACAGCTGCTGTTGATAAACTTCAACTTGTCTCTGCCATGATAGGGAGTACAAGCAGGTTTCAAAATAAAAGTACATTTCCTGTGAACAGTTTGGTTTGTATTTACTGCCGTTTGCTTACTCTTTTAAGACAAGTTATCCCATGGAAACCAGTTTGGAGTATAAATTATGAAATTTTTTTTTTGCCATCTGAGTGCTGGGATTAGAGGCATGAGGTATCATATGGATCACTGTATCTTGAGATGAATGCACTTTGATAAATAATAAATAATAAATAATTGCCGGTTCTTTATTTCTTTTTTTTCAAGTAGAAATTTTTAATATTAATTGCTCACTTTACACTATCGCACAAGAAGCAGACTCTCACTAAGAGTCCTGGAGTCACAGGGTTGGGGCTCAGCAGGACAAGCCCAGTGCTACCCTGAAGAGATTAGCTCTGGGTGCCTCTGGGGGAACATAGGTCAGGTTTCAGCACAAAGGGAGGGCTATGAGGGCTAGAGTTCCGGTAAGGGGCGGGGCTCCATGAGACAGAAACCCAGCAGCAAAACCCACCAAGGAAGAAGTCAGCACCAACAATGTCACAACACCATGTGGCTCTGTCCTCACCTCTGGCTGGATGTCATACCTAAACCACCAGGCAAGTGCTGGCTCCAAGTCTGGGCTGAAGCATCTCAGCAACCAAGGGAACTAAAAAAGACTGTGACAAGCGGATGAGCCTCTCCAGGGCACAGTGTCCATTAGGCATGGCAGTTCCAGCCCTTTCTGCGCTCTCTGAGAGTCCAGCCTGGGGTAGGAGCTGGCAGGCCCCAGGTCCTCTCAGTTGGCAGAGTTGTGCTGTAGGACTTGCTGAGGGGCAAAGAGCTTCCTGACAGCTGAGCATTGTGATTTTTTTAATGCCATTTAAAATATATTTTAATTAGTGACTTGACAGGTATTATATAATTTTTTCTAAAATTTTAAAAATAGTTACAAGATTTTATATCTTGTTTTTAATGCTTATACATCCATCTGAAGAGTAACAAAGAAATTAACCTCAGGTGTTGAATGAAATGAACTTTCTGTTTTTGAGTATTTATCACCCCATTTGAAAGATAAAGGTTATACAGTTTAAAAATATGATTTTGAAAAACAATCTACACAGCAATGATTTAACATATAAATACAGAAAAGTAAGAGTCCTAAACAAAATCATACAAAGAAAAAAAATCTTATCATTAAAGTACATTATTAACTCTGCAATGTTCCTGAGTTTCAGCAGTGTTTCTTATTATTTATATTGAATTTAACCATCAAAAAAAAAACCCCCAAAAAAACCAAAAACAAAAACCAGAGCTTATGAAGTAATCTGGACCCTTCCTCTAGTTTCATACAAGTGGGATCTCTTTCTCTCTCTCTCTTTCTCTCTCTCTCTCTCTCTCTCTCTCTCTCTCTCTCTCTCTCTCTCTCTCTCTCTCTCTCTCTCCTTTTCTCTTCTTGGTTTTTCAAGACAGAGTTTCTCTGTGTACCTCTGGCTATCCTGGAACTTGTTTTGTAGACCAGGCTGGCCTCCAACTCAGAGATCAGCCTACCTCTGCCTCCTCAGTGCTGGCACACTAAAGTCATGTGCCACCACCCCAACAGATGGGACATTTTCCAAACATATTCACCACACAGATAAAGGGGTTTGTTCAGACATTTTCATGCATGTATTTCATATAATTTGAACACAATCACCCATCTATCATTATCTCTCGCCCCTCTTCCTCCTCCGGTCATGTACCTCTTTGCAAGTAAGGTCTCATCCAGACTCAGGAGCTTAGATATTCTTGTTGCTGACAAAAGTAACCTAAAGAGGGGAGATTTATCATGGAAGCACAATTTCCTGACACAGAGGATCATGGAGAGGATGACATTTCATTACCACTCAGGAAGAAAACGATGGATACTGTGGCTCAACTGGCTTCCTTCTTTCTATTAAGTCTGGGAATCCCACTTCCATGGAATTTAGGGTGAGTCTTCCCATCTCAACTTAACCTATGCACTCCCTAATTAGCATGCCTAGAGATATCTCTTCAAGATAACCTTACATTTCTATCAACTTTAAAATCAATGTAAGCCATCGCCATAGGCAACTGAGATACATATGGGCCAATGTTTCATGTTAGCCCATGTAAAGTAACCAAGGAATGAAAGGGTCTAAGATGCCAACCAATGGATGTCAGGACAAAGAATGCATGCTACATATACAAAGTAGAATATTGGTATACCTTAGAAAAGATTGAAATGATCTTATTTGAGAAAACATGGATGCAAGTAGAAATCATGATAAGCAAAATAGGTAGGTCACTCTGAACCACGTTTGAATATTTCATGCTGCCTTAACTCAAGCATCTGTTCAAGGAGTCTATAAAGGATGGCTGGTCTTGGATATGAAAAATTGTGTCTACTTTCACGGGGTTACTATTGAAGAACAACTGTGTATGCTATACTCTTTCTTGTTCTATGACTATTCTTTAAGCTTGGCAAAATTGATGCTGAGAAAGGACTCTAATAGTGGGAAACGGGAACAGCATACTTCTGACAGAAGTTAAACTGTAGCTTGTAAAATTCCATCAGAAACAGCTCAAGATAATTTTTTGAGAAAAAGTATACCTAATACACTGTATGCTCTTTGAAAATTATTAAAGCCCAGTTTTATATTATAGATTCATATGAGATTTACTGGATAAATATATCACCTTGCCACATAAAAGTAATGAATAAGAGTTTATAGGCATCACGGCTTTAATGTTTAAATAGTCTCAATAAATAAAAAGTATTAGTAACTCCTTTTCTACTGAGATTTCAGCTGTTTGAAGTGATTTAATAAAAAGTGTTTTTCTACAACCACTTCCATCAGTCATTGGATTAGATTTCTAGCATGACAGTTAGGGTGTTTGGTCATCCGATCACCAGAGTAGGTCAGTTTGGGCTTTCTCTCAACCATTGCCAGTCGTCTATCGTGGAGGTATCTTTGTGGATTTCTGGGGACTTCTCTAGCACTTTGCTTCTTCCTATTCCCATGAGGTCTTCATTTATCATGGTCTCTTTTTCCTTGTTCTCCCTCTCTGTTCTTGATCCAGCTGGGATCTCCTGCGCCCCTAAGCTCTCTTTCCCTCGATCCTTTATACTGGTATTTTATTTGTACTGAAATGTGATTTTATTTGTATGTTAATAAATGAAGTTGCCTAGGGGTCAGAGCTATTAGAGCCATAGCAAAAGTTGGGCAGTGGTGGTGCATGCCTTTAATCCCAGTACTTGGTAGGCAGAGCTAGGTAGATCTCTGTGTGTTCAAGGATACAGCCAGCATTGGAGACACACGCTCCAATGTGTGTCTGGAGGTCTGTACAGACAGACAGTGACGAGGCAGTCACATGGTTGGGTTTACAACCAATGAGAAAGCAGAACAGAAAGTCTATTTAAAGACAAACAGACAGGAAGTAGGTCTCTTTCAGAGAGGTCTCTTGGCTGAAGAGGGTAGCTGCAGAGGAAGGGAAAGGCTCTTAGCTCTGACCTCTTGGCTTTCTTCTCTGAATCGGCTCTGTGTTTATTATTTAATAAGACGGTTGGTTACTTCTACAACCCTTGCTCTTCATTACTCCCCTCATGTCCAGTTTGCTCATGTAGATCTCATCCATTTCTCTGTCATTGGGCAATCCCTGTGTCTTTCTTAGGGTTCTGTTTTCTAGGTAGCCTCCCTGGATTTATGAGTAGCAGTCTAGTCATCCTTTGTTTCATATCTAGTGTCCTCCTATGAGTGAGTACATACCATGTTTGTCTTTCTGAGATGGCCAGGCCCCAGGTGGAGCTCCAGGAATCCAATTGGTGAGAAAGAGGGGAAATTGTATAAGTGAGAATTGTTGAGACCAAGATTGGAAAAAGCACAGGGACAAACTAGTGGAAACACAAGAACTATGAACCAATAGCTGAGGAGACCCCCAACTGGATCAGGTCCTCTGGATAAGTGAGACAGTTGATTAACTTGAACTGTTTGGGAGGCTCCCAGGCAGTGGGACCAGGACCTGTCCTTAGTGCATGAGCTGGCTGTTTGGAACCTGGGGCCTATGCAGGGACACTTTGCTCAACCTGGGTGAAGGGAGGAGGGGACTGGACCTGCCTGGACTGAATCTACCAGGTTGAACTCAATCCCCAGGGGAGTCCTTGCCCTGGAGGAGATGGGAATGGGGGGTGGGCGGGGGGGGGGGGGGGGGGGAGGAGGGAGGACAAGGGAATCCATGGCTGATATGTAAAATTAAATCAAATTATAAAATTAAAAAAGTATTGTTCTAAAGACTTGTAGCAGTTTAAATAATTTAGAACAATACATTGTATCCTTATACACTAGTACAAAAAGGATGTTAATAGATTTAATAGATCCGTATAAAAATATGCTATAATAATAAAATGTATAATTTCCTGTTTTCTTCTCTTCCACTGACAATTGTTTCATTTCATTATTGTGAAAATTATCCCCTTATTACTTATACTTCTATCTTAGCCTAGAAGCCCTGTAGTTAGATATGATTTGGAACCCAGTGTGAAAGTTTTTATATTAACACCATGATAATGAAGAAAAGAAAGAATATTAGAAAAGTGTTTCAGAAAGTAAGTAACAACAACAAATAAAATGCATATTCATGAAATATTTAAATCACATTAGGGGAAGGAGATTTTCTTAAAATGCACTAATGATCATTATATTTACTCCTCTAAATTGGTAGCATATACTCTTCATATGATAGGAAGATAATATATTGTTGTAGGTAGTTATTAGTTAAATATTAGTATATTTGATTAGTATATTATGTTCTCTATCAGTTGCTATAGTATCTCTCTGTGCTTTTCTGTATTTCTTTCTGTATGCATTTACATAGCTCATGCAAAATATAAGTAACAAAGGGAACTTGGACTATGCTAAAACACATACTTGCCTCTTAATTAACTATGCAATTTTTAATATTATTCACTTAATAGTATTTTGGCCATATCTCAAATAAAAATCAAGGTAATTTTCTGTTAAAAGTTTGCAAGGGAAAACACATATTGATTAGCACTGAGTAATAAAAATGTATTGTACTGTTGTCCATTGCCTTATTTCAGATCAATATAAATCTCACCCAAAGCTTCTTAAATGCAATAACAATCTGACAAGACCTTTTTGTCACCGATTAGTGTTAAAGCCATGAAATAGCCCCCAAGGAAAATTGTCTTTCTGGTGGAGATGCCAGCTGTAGCCTGTTTCTAAAGTGTTCTATACATGTAAAACATCTTTATTGATATGTGGATGTCTCCAAAATCTTTTAAATATGTTTGTTGTGCACTGAGTAATGCAAATGAGCCTAACAATGTGATGACTTAAATGTATAATCATTGTTTGCATCAAAAAATCCACCAGATAAAAGTATGTTATATTGGTAAGGAGAATTATAATAGAGAAGTACAAACTCAAGTCATATGACATATTTATGCTGGTCTACCATCAAAGTATAAAATTAATACCAGGACAATGTGATATTTTTAATAGCTGCAAGACTAGTTTAACAAAGCATTTATGTTTCCTAAAAAGGATAAGATTGTAAATTGGACATAGCCCAAATCTATAATTCATCCCCCAAAGCAACCATTTAACAGAAGACTCAGATTTGGAGCTGAGGTAGTTCTCAGGAACCTGAGACAATCTGCTTTATATGAACTCTAACAACATTAGAATTTTGTCCATTTGGCAGGACTCTCACATAATTTTGTATCACAGGCCCATTCTATTGTGGCTTCTTATTTAAGTCCATGTTTCTCACTGTACTTTCTCCTATTTGGGTAGAGAAAGCATGTGAGTTTTTTCAAAATATTTTCATGCATTTAATTTTGTAAAATGTCAATTTGACCTGTACAGTGGGATAATGCCCTTGTACACTAATTTAATAAAATGCTGATTGTCCAGTAGACAGGTAGGAAGTGTAGGTGGGATAAGCAGACAAGGAGAATTCTGGGAAGAGGAAGGCTAAGTCAGGAGTCACCAGCCAGACACAGAGGAAGCAAGATGTCAAGGCAGAGCTGAGAAAAGGTAACAAGCCATGTGGCTAAACATAGATTTAAAAAAATGGGTTAATTAAGTGTAAGAACTAGTCAGTAATAAGCCTGAGCTAATGGGTGAGCAGTTATAATTAATATAAGCCTCTGTGTGTTTACTTGGGGGAAGAGAGTGGGAGATATTTGTCCTGACTGCCAGGCAGCCAGGACACAGAAAAACTTCCAACTACAATGCCGTACTTTGCAAATGGGAGTCAGAATTTGATTTAGAGAGTGTAACTACTACTGGAAAAATTTATTTTATCAGCCAATTCACTAGTCAAATAAATGGGCACATGTTTTTCATGTACGTCTCAAGTAATGTTCTTTGTTGTCAGTGCCAGGGATGCTCTAATTATTGTAATTCATATTAATTATCAGTATTAATCTGATTTTAATTATATTGATAGCCCTTAATCACAGTAACAATAATGAAAATATATTTAATATCTCACATATCATTTTGCAAAAATATGGCTATGTGGTAAACTCAGAATACCTCTAACAATCATGAAAATATATTAATACATGAACCATATATATATATATGTATATATATATATATATATACTGCATATGTTTACATACAAATGATATAACTGCCTGAAATATTGATGCTATATTATGGTATTATGAATGACTGGTGCATATAACAATACCACTCTGCATGCTCTCATTAATAAAATTAGATTTTATTGTTCAATTAATATATGCTTCTACTACCTCTGATATTTGAAAATTTTAACTATGAAAGTAAAATATAGGAATCTAATTTTACAAAGAAGTTTAATAATTTTTAGTCTAATTACATTTTTTAATTGAAAATACATTCTCTCATACAATATGTCCATAACACAATTTCCTCCCCTAATCCTGCCAACTCCCCTCCTCCACTTCCCATCTCCCCCAGATCCACTCACACTTTGTTTCTTCTTCAGAAAGGAGCAGGCCTCCAATTGACAGCTACTAAACAGACAAAACAAGACACAATAAAACAAGGCAAAATCCCTCACACCAAAACTGGACAAGGCCACCCCATAGGAGGAAAAGAGTCTCAAGAGCAGGCAAAAGAGTCAAAGATATACCTGCTTCCACTGTAAGGAGACCCACAAAAACACCAAGTAACAGACAAAATCTATCCTCAGAGGACTAGTGCAGACCTATGCAAGCCCTGTGCTTGCCTCTTCAGTCTCTGTGAGCCCATGTGATCCCTGCTTAGCCGATTTGATGGGCCATGTTCTTCTGGTGTCCTCTATTTCCTCTGATGCCTACAATCTTACCTTCCTCTTTTCTGCTGGGTTCCCTGATCACTGAGGGGAAGGACCCAATGGAGAACTAAAATTTAAATTCTTTCTCTGCATAATGTTTAGCTGTGGGTCTCTGCACTCCCTCCCTAACTTCAGTTCTTAACCATAATGAAAAAGACTCAAAATAGTATTTCAAATATTATTTATTGAGATATGAGAAAATGCAGTGAGGAAGAGGGGGGTTGTTTAGATGTTTAAATATATAAAGGAGAATCTAGTTATTTTTGTAGTATGATGGCATCTAAAAGTGATTGTTGGTGTCAAGCTCCACATTAATAAACTCTCATGTAAATGTGGAGTTTAGTTATTGACAAAGCACAATGCGCCTGTCATTATAGCAATATTTTGGGTGTCATTTTTATTTAAGGACTCGATAAATATTAAAATCCTATCTATATAAAAGTGCATATAAAAGGAATGCACTTCTGAGAGGAAATTATATGTACTTTAAACGAGGCTTTATAACTAACTGTGTCTCTAAACACATGGACTTACTGAGGATCTTTGGTCCCAGGTATCTCCTCATTAGATGTGGAAATCATGACATGCAATTTTGAAGGGTATTCAGGCCTTATAACCTTGAAATGTCAGTTTCCAGATGGATGATTTGTTTCTTTATTCAAATCTATCTATGAAGGCTAGAAGAGTGCTGCTCCTAATTACATTTATATTTCTTGTTCCTCTATTAAGACTTTTCTGTACTTTTGGTACAAGCCCTAATCCTTAAGCTTTTCAATGGAGCTTCAGCAATTGTCTTAGACATGAGACGCATTCAAGGGTGTGATCCACTAGCTTTGGAAACCTGTAAGTGGGGCTCAGGTTGCAACCTGTATAAGAACACAAACTTGTCTGGTTGTTTATGTCTTGTCCCTGACTGCTCTTCCTGTGAAAAGAGAGAATGTGACACACATTATGACTTCAAAGCCTGAAATAGTTCCCACATGACCCTTCACAAAATGTTCACAGATTTCTGCTCTAGACATGATGATGGCCCAGTTAGATCCAAAGTTATTTCTAGTACAGGCCATCTTTCATACATACAGAGGCAAGATGTGAATGCTTCCCTTGACTATGTGATTGCATGATCACTGTTGTTATGACAACCATTGAGTATCATGAAATACCCAGGTAGGATGAAAGGATTAAATAAAAATCAAAGCATCTAGAATTAAACACATCTTTCCTGGATGTTTCTCTTTTGAAAAATATTTCCTCATTCTAAAATAGATTTAAATAAGAATATTATGATAAACACATAAAGCACTAACTGACCATATTTCATTTCCCATGAGTAAGTTTGGTTTATTTATAAAATCATTCACACGTGACAACCACCTAATTAATCTCATGTTTCTAGTGATGTGAATTCCTAACTAACATGCAGAAATCTTCAGTTACTTCTTTGAGTACCATTAAGAAATTTATGTTCCTTTAAATTAACATGGTTTTAATTCTGGGAGAAAAGAACTATGCTGTTTTTATTCTTATAAATATTATACTTATAAATAGTACCTTTTGTGACTACTAAAGCTGGTGTAGGAATCATTAAACAGATATATTTATTCCTTGAGATATCACGCTCCTGTAGTTATGCTCATGGAATAAATCAGGTTGAGTAGTCATGCTCTCCCTGAGGGCCCCCAATTGGGTTGAAATATCTTTCTGCCTGGAGTCATATGGTTTGGAATCTAATCAAAATGTGTGGATTAGGATTCTTGAGCATTTTGACAGTCTTAGGAACAGATAGGGCTGGAAAAGAAATTCTCTAAGTAATTTTTGTGTCAATGCTTTTTTTCAGACACTGACAATAGTAACAGGAAAATATAGCTTATTTTAATTTCCAGTAAATCAAATATGGCTTCTATATGTCAAGTGTGTGATTCAGTGTGCACATGTTTAACTGCCTTCAAAAGATAACCCTAGAGACAGAAATGACAAGAGAACAAATGGAGTTTTACAAAAGTTGTTCTAAAAGTAATTTATATAGAGGTGACTTCTATAAATGCAATGCATTTTTAAAAACTACAGGGCACTTTTACCATCAATCACACATCTTTATAAAATTTCTTCTTAATCATATAAAGTCATACTCTTTCAAAGCACTGAATAATATTTTAAATGATGACAATAAAATACCTTTGCTCATTAGACAGAACAAAAGTTGAAAAAATTTGAGGAAGATGTACAAAAAGTCGTGGGTACTAAGGATGTTTCTCAACACACTATTAGTTTGGATACCATGTTTAATGTAGTAAAGGTTGGTGTTTCATGGATTATTTGTAACAGTTAAATAAAAGCAAAGTATCTGAGAGACCCCCATCATCTAATATTCTGTCTTAACATATCAAGAGTAACTTTGATAATATCCAAAATAACCATCATTAACCAAAATTGATTTCCCTCTACTGTGCATGAATGTTTTGTTTAACCCATTGTAGTCCCTCTCTCTTAAGTCCTGCTTAGTCTTACAGTATTATTTGATCTATAGACAGTACTTAAAGTGACCATATCATTTTTAGGACTGAAGTTTGGGTAAGTCTAGAAGGAATGTTTGCCTTTTCCCTTTGAAATTCTTCACTATACCTTAGCTGGAAATGTGCCTTACTGTGGGTAGCAGGAATGGGTTGTTTTGGTAGCTACGTCTAGAGATTGGACTCTTCCTGTTGTCTAGGTGAGATCCTTGACTCTCCTGCATATGTATGTTTGCTGAGAAGGTAATGTTCTGGATGTCTTCTTCTTTGCTATCACTGTCTCTGAAAAGGACAAAGGGTGGTGGGCGATCTGTCACTACTGGTGTCTCATGACATGACTTACCTGGGCCTCCTCATTGAGCAGGGGCTTGCAGGGACAGCTGGATTCTCTGGGAGTTTTCCCAGAAAGCGTGATGAAAGGCTTTTTTCATCTGGAAATTCAGTCTCTGTGGTCCCCAAGGTCACTTTAATTATAGTCTATTGATCAAATAATTCTGTAAGACTAAGCAGGATTCAAGGGAGAGGGACTACAATGGGTTGAACGAAACGTACAGGCACAGTAGGGGAAAATCAAGTATGGGTAAAGATAGTTATTTTGGAAGTTATCAAAGGTACTCTTGAAATGTTAAGACAGAATATTAGATGATGGGTTCCACCAGATACATTGCTATTATTCTTGCCTGTCACTCTTCTAATGAAAATAAAAATAATCCAACAACATGAACAGGCTCTTAGAAAAAGAGCCTGGGATTTAGTACTAGTGAGCCAGAGCATGGATTTACTATGTGCATTGACATCTACCATCATCTCATTGAGAATGTAACTGATGTGTTACCTTATTGATACTAACCAAATGAGAATTATTATTCATGTTTTCTTAAGTTTAATGTTGCCTTTCTCTTTTCATAAATTTAGATGAATAATGTGATTACTTGTTACATGTGAATGTGTTACCCATTTTTCTTCTTCTCCTGGTCACATTAGTAGCACATTAAGTAGGGAATCTAAATATGGTAAATATGCTATTGGTAGCTTAAAGAAGCCACTCTAGAGATGACTTAGGAGTCTTAGAAGCTAAATTATGCAAGCATCTTTATGTTACTAGAGGAATTAAAAAGAAAATTTGTAGCATTGGTCAATGCACCAGGAGCCTGTTGTGATAAAACATCTGTCCTGTGCCGATATGCCACTTGCACATCATAAAATAGTGGATATCCGTCTCACTAAAATAAAAGCTTGTGGAATACAGAACAAAGCAGGTAACAGATGTTTCAGTCAGATGGTCAAGCTAAAATATGTATTATAACTGGCATCAGAAGCAGGAAATAAACTAGATTTATAACTACACGGGGCTTTAATTACTCTGCACTCACGAAAGTTTTATTGTTAAGTTTAGCATTTTTTATTCAACAGCAGTGATAACATTCCTGAGAATATCACTGTTGTATGGTGAAATGTGTTAGGTTATTATTTACCAATGCTGATTTTTACTTTAACGTAGAAAAATATCTTTTAAAGATTAATACTGACCAAATAATACTGCCCAATTTTAATATTTATAAAGAATTACATAAACATTTAAGATAAATATTTTAATTTACTTTTATAGTGAATGGGTAGACTTGACGCTAGAGAAATGCCAGCAATATTGGGTAGTTTTTAAATGTAGGAGATTTCAGTCTAATTTTGTTAGATGTGATGTTTTCACTTATTGGTCAGTACCATGTGGCTATAACAAACTACTTTTGGAAATCTCCAGTTTGCCTTTGTTTTGATATTTTTTAAGTATAAATGCAAAAAATTCATAAAATCTACTCATTAATAAAGCAAGACAATTAAAAATTCAGATTATTTTGTTTTTAAGCTGTAAAAAGCATCATAAAATGAAAAAAATAACCAGATTTGCAAGGCTTAAAATTATAATTAAGCATTATTATTCAAAAGTCTTATAATAATGTCCTGAAATTGATCAATTTATAGGCATCAAAGAGAGAAATAGTCTTCATTTTGCTCAACTGAATATTAAAATATGAATAAGTAATTTACCAAAGCTTCATGACAAAAATGCCGTTTCCAGGTTGTATTCCTTTAGGGATCCTGGCAGCATCCTTTGCAAACCTGGTTAACCTAAGAAGGACTCGGACTCACCCTGACTTGGGAACTCATTTTGAATGCTCTTGCTGTCGCTGTACCTGTCTCTTCTCATCTTGAAACTAGCACTGATGATAATTACCTAGTCTTTCCATTGCTGAGTTTTCTTAGCCATCTTGGACAAGCACCTCTGTAATGTTTTCACCAACCATCATCCCGAGATACCCTCACCAGTCACAGATTATTGGACTTAATTGCAGGTGCACTCCGACCTGTATGATGTAAAAACAAGAGGCCAAAAACAAATTGCCCCACAATTATTACAGAATGTTATAGTCATAGTACATACCAGGGGAGATAAGATGAGCTTAGGAAAGGGAATATGCATGTAAAATATGCTCATCTTATGGCGTTCATTTTAGTAAGTCCCTTCCTTCTGTTCTTCATAATAAAACCTTATCTGCTCAGAGCAGCCTTTTAATAACTATTACTGTATCCTTAATTATAAAAATATTGCATCAAATCTTCATAATAGGAAAAAAATCACATCCTTTATTAGCTCCTCTACAAAGTACAGCCAGTAAAGGTGTCATTCTTGTTCTTTGAAACAAGTAGATTAGTCTATTTTCTCATGGGGTTTAGCGAAGTCCTTCAGCAGACGTGACTGGCAGCCGAAGATGCTGAAGAGCCTGGCTCCAGGGAATAGATTGCTGACTTGATCAATCTTCTGGTCACAAAAGGTCATCTTTTGATGTTTGGAAGCAAGATTGACTCACTAACAAATACCAGCAAAAGATCTTTCTGTCATGTAAAATATAAAGAAAACAAACTAATATTGAAAAAGCATTTACATGCTGGCAATGCCCTTCCCCAGACGAGACCCAGATGCAGTCTTTTCAGCAGTATATTGCGCGAGTGATTTTCTTTTCACTTAAAGTCACTGTTTCAGGAAAATAGATACTGTTCTTAGTCGCTCAGATGTACAGTGGGCTTTGCAGAAAATACATAGTGTAAGCCCCAAACAGGAAATTTTAAGAAAAAGTGATTATGGCCCCTACTAGAAAAAAATGATTTGAAATATAGTAAAAAAAAATTAAAAATTAAAGGAGCTTTATTAGAACTTCTAGAAATTAAAACATCAGACTACTTATTATTAATGAATTCATGAACTACAATGTAATAGTATTTATAGTATCATTTGAAACACTCGTTTCTACAATTCAAAAGAAAACAGAAACAAACAAAAGCTACAGCTAGTTGTCCCTTAGAATCACTTCACCCATCCAGCTGGTCTTAATTTGAAAATACATCTTTCTTCTTTTATCTTCTTTGAAGTTTTAATTATAAAATCGAAATGGTCAGTGTCAATAATGGCAGTGATTTGAGCTGCCTTTGAGAAAGATACTGGAAATAGGCTTGCAAGCTACTCCCTTCCTTTTCCTTTCTTTCATTTTCAAAACTATATTCTTATATTTACTTACTTTATTTGACGTGTTGGAGTGTCTTGCCGTCATGTACTTCTGTGCACCATGAAAATTTTGGTTTCTGTGGAGGTCAGAAGAGGGTATTAAATTCTCTGGGATCTGAGTTAAGGATAGTTGGGAACTGCCATTTGGATGATGGGGATTGAACCTAGGTCTTCTGTAAAAACAGGTACTCTTAGCCACTGAACCATCACTCTAGTTTCTCTTTCAATCATCATCATCATCATCATCATCATCATCATCATCATCTCATCTCATCTCATCTCTTAAATTCAGGACCATTTCCTCTATACCCAGTAAATGAATCTAGCTAATTCCTCAGTGTAGGAGATTCACTATATGAAATTTCTTCAGCGTTTCTAAATCATTATAATCCTGTGAATCATAAAGCAACAAAGGAGAATATATTAACATCCTAAAGAAGAGCTTTAGAGCTTAAAAGTAAAAATAAGAAAAGCATATACAGTTATTGACCAAAAGAAGACTTGGCCTTGACAATGCAAATCTGTTTCACAAACAATACAAAACTGATTAGGTAATTTTAACATTAACACACAGCACTCCAGGATCGCTATATTGTGGAACGTGGCAGGAGTTCCAAAACAGAATTTGGTACATATTAATCAATTTATATTATTTTACAAATTCAATAATTGCATCAAAACTCAGAATTGTTTGCTATCATAGGCCATACTACTATCATTTGTGTTTCCAAAGGATTCTCACTCAAGTGAAACTTCTTCTGAACAATAAATACAATTCATATAACTGGAATTTCAAGAAACTTTAAAAAAACTAGATGATGTGTAATTTATGAGAGTAACAGGCATATGGCTAGAGTTTCCTGAAGAATTTATGGAACCACATAATGTTCAATGTTAAAGACAGATAGCTGTGTTGTTAGTTTCTCTCTTTGTACCATCCTCAAACTGTATACATGTTGTTCATATACATCATGCATTTGAGTCAAACATAGTTTCCCATCATGCTTCAATGACAAACATGAAGTTTCTTCTGGTTGATAATCCCTTTTGTGATTTTGCTTCCTTGGAGGCCTCAAAGGTCCCATGTAGCCTCTCAGAAAAAAAAAACAATGAATAAGTAAATAAATGATCTTAAAATTTGCTATTTCTAAGTGAATTTCCTAGATAGTACTTGGACATTGATTTTTTTTTTTTTGGCTTGAAAAATGCCTTTAATTGGGGAAATGATCTAAGTGTCAAAATCATTTTAGACAAAAATATATGAGCATTAAGTAAACTCTTTGCCTACAACCTTCTTCCAAATCAAACTGCTCACAAGTTGCATATGGTAGATATCAGTGTTGCTCGAAGTGCCCTTAGCAGATGCTCACAGCCAGAGGGATAGGGCAGGGCAGTAGTGTGTAAGAACTATATCCTGGTCAGTGTCCCAGATATGATAGGCTGAATGAATCACAACTTTCTGTCTTTATTCTTCTTCCTGTATATGTTTAAATATATTCAGCTGATACTTAGAAACCATTGAATTGTACATGTGTACACATTGCATAACAATTAAGGATAATCATTTTTATCGCCTCAAATACTTATCTTTTATTATAGTGGAAACATGTAAAATTCTTTTTTTTATAATTTCTAGAAATATTAAGTATGTTGCCATTGTCCGTTCATACCCTACTATGTGACAGCACAGAATGTGTTCTTCCTTCTGTCTGACCATAACTTAATACTCATTGGTCAGTCTATTATTTCCCAGTGCTCATTTCCCAGGCCTTGAATACATGCCATTCTATTTTCGATTTAAGCAGACTCCTTATTCTAGATGATGCTTTGGCCCTTAGAGCACCCTCTGTCAGTCTGAACATGAGGTATGAGGAAGATGCAGCTCAGCTTTGAATCATTCTATGAATAAGTTGAGAAATGACTTAAAGGAACGGTCATCAAAATGACAGAACTAAATGTGGTGACATGGTCATAGACTACTGTTTAGAGGACTTAGAATAGAAAGATGGAGATAATGAGAGGGCTGTGAAATTCTAGCTATGTACTCAAGACGGTCATCTGGAATTTTCTTAAACCAACATATCGCTGCATAGACTGCCCCACTGCAGGAATTACGTTGACATGGCTCTCTCTACCTCTTGCAGCTTCCCAGGGACAGTTAGGCATGATTTGTGAGGAATGAAAGAAATCCAGTTTGTTTCTCATGGTTAGAAGGAAAATGGGAAGTTGGCAGAAACCACGCATACTATGTTATCAATAATATCATATGTGTTTTATTTGAAAAATAATTAAGTATTAAAGAAAACAAGGACAAGATTTTAATTCTCAATACATCATTACTTTACTACATTTAATGAGTCTTTTTTTATTTGTCTTTATTGAATAAAACCAGAAACTCAATTTGTTTAAGCTCCTTTGTGAATTAAATTAAGTAGGATAGTTACATGCAGTAGATTCTTATAATTTTTTACACTATTCTACCCCATTTTAGTAAAAATTCACTAATTAACAAAGAGACAAAGGTAAAATGTATTAATAAACTATATTATATTTTCCATAGGCAAAAAGGTAATACTGATTAGAATTATTTAAACAGACAAATATAAGGCTTTAATGGAATGAAGACACAGACGTTTAGCTTGTTACTGTACTTGTACTGGGGCTTATGATGAACAGTAACTCTGAAATAAAGATGGCATGTGCATTCTCATTTTAAAACTCAACTTATAAAAGTTGAGGTATTTAAAAAAAACGAATATAGCTTTGTGATTACATACACTTATTACATAATCTATAGTAAGGAAATTAATCCACTCAGTTTATTTTATAGTAAGTTGGAATTAGACATGCAAATACCCCAATTAATAATAGAAGGCAGAGGCACTTACTTACTTCATAACCAGGAACTAATT
The DNA here is from genome assembly GCA_902168405.1 of Peromyscus aztecus. Taxonomy (NCBI): domain Eukaryota; kingdom Metazoa; phylum Chordata; class Mammalia; order Rodentia; family Cricetidae; genus Peromyscus; species Peromyscus aztecus. The sequence continues at coordinate 23,307 of CABHPQ010161270.1, read as the reverse complement.
TAAATATATTCATACACCGTAAACTGTTGCTTGATTTCTCCTCAAAGCAATTAGGCAACCATGAAATTAAGTGGAACAGTTTGATTATATTTCCAACCACATTGTATTTTTTTTTTAGGATTGGGAGAGGAAGAGAAACTGATATGAATCTTATTAAATTCTCTTCCATTAAATTAATATGGTCTCTCAAAGTGGATATTTTTCTCAGCAAAACATAAACAGTGGCTGCCACATATTTTTTTATCATTTATATGAAAGGCAATATGGAAAATAGATTTCTCTGTTTTGTCTGTATTTTCAATAATTGTATGTTGAAAGCATCATTTGGAAAGGGTTTAAAAAGAGATGCTATCTGTTAAGTGTTATCTAACACTTTCACTTCATTTAAGTGTGTGTCAGGTTTGACCTTTGAAATGAGACTTCTCATGACCAATAGAGAGAATACTATACTGCACCCTGCCCTTATCCCTAACCCTAGCACTTCAATCCTCCTGTCCCAACAGATTCCTTTTTATAGCATTTATCTTCATTAAACACACTATATAAGCTATTGTTATTTACAGTGTTTCCCTCATGATAGATATATTGATTTCAAAGAGCTTTTATCATCTGTCATTTAACAGCACTTATTTAGGAAATAAATATAACTATAATTGTGTTCCATATTTTTGCTTTGTATTTGTAAAATCTGTTATAAAGCTTATTTTTAAAAAACTACTTAAAGTCCAGTAGATACTTTATATTTCTTTAGGTAGATGACATCAAGTAATCTAAAAATCTTTCAGCCAATACTGTTCAAACTAGGAAAGAAAAGAATACTGAAGTTCAGTTTTAAAGCAGTGCAATTAAAATGAGATCTGTTTGTTAGTGATATAAATATGTTTTCTGAATTTGTGATAATTTCAGTAAGAAAAGTGACATTTAAATGCCATTGGCAAGTGGTCTCAAAGATTGGTATTTTACCAGATAGACACATATGAATGTTTAAAATATAACATGATAGGAATTAAAGGAAATAGTTCTTCTCAAAACTATCTTCAAAATGCTGGTGCCCAAAACAGAGAGTTTGGAAAGTCAAATGACAAATCTTTTTCACTTATATTAACTTACCTGGTTAAATATAACATTCAATTACATCCTACATAAAAATATAGACTATTTATATTAAAAAGAAGTTGTATTGGATCATTGTATAGGCCTGAAAATAAAGTATCTTACTTGTGTAGAGGAAATACCCTTGTACATGTGTATGTGGTGACAGAGGTGTATGCTTGCATATAGTATCCTAGAATTTAAAAATTCCTTTATAATTTGTCTTTTATTTTCAAGCATTACAGGTAAAAAGTGCTCTGTCTGGCTCACATTTTCACAATAACAGCCCGACTCTAAAAGAACTGATGGGAAGTCATTGATTTGCACACTCAGAAATGGTAGACCAATGAATTAAATGTGAACCACTGACCACCAAGGGGGGAAAAGAAAGAAAGAAAGGAAGGAAGGAAGGAAGGAAGGAAGGAAGGAAGGAAGGAAGGAAGGAAGGAAGGAAGGAAGGAAGAAAGCGACCAGACAAAAGTGTTCATAAAGCGAGGCATTTGAAGTTGTGTGGCTTGCCAATCTCTGTACTTTCCTCTCTAATATCCCACCATGCTTCCCCTAATTATGGCCAACAGCAGCCTTAAATTGAAATGTCCTGTGTGTTTATCTTCAATAGAGCTAAGAAAATAATACAGAGTAATTTTCCACTTTGGGGGAGATGTAGGAGAGCAAAAGTGCTCTCAGTGTAATCAGAGAAAAGAGAAGCTGCCGGGGAGTTGGGGGTGGGGGAGGGGATTAAGATGTGGTCCCTGCTGCCAGCGTAGTGGAGGAGACAAGACTTAGACCAGGAATGAGAACAGGGTGTCCAGTGGAAAGAACCACAGCTTGCACTGCGCCTGCTTTTCCTAAAGTGTGACTTTCCCTTTTCTCTTTTCTACCTCCCCTCCAAAATGCTTTCCTGAACAAAGTAGGATTTCCCCGAAAGTGTTGGGCTTCCTTATCCTTTCTGTAAACAAATCGACCATTTGCCTTGTGGTTTCTTGTATATCTTATGTCTGACCTCCACGTCAGATAGAAATACCATGGCCGTTATTTCCTTCTCCCCATCCAGGAAGATGTTGAGGTTTTATAGCTTGCCTGCTCTGGGAATTTTTAAAAATCTAATAAATTGTCCTTGACCATTCATTTAAGTCTATTCTTAAATTATTTCATTAAGAAAGGACACAAATAGGAGCCCCTATTTCTCCCGTATCTGTATCACTAATATAAAAACATCAGTGTCAAAATAGATCCCAATGTCTGTGTCTGAAGCATCAAAATGTTCACCAAGAGGTTGCTTTGCATTTTGTGGTGAACCTAAAAGCAAAGATTCATGTTCTGTTAAAAGATGCTTTCTAATTCTGCTGTTTGTGTTTCAGACTTGTGACTACTTAGGAAATGGTCTTGAACACAAAATTTATTTAAGGATTAGCGCATGTTGAAGTCCTTTAAATGGCCATTTTACGATCAACTATTTTAAACTGATTGTAGTCGAATAAACGCTTCATGTATTTATGCCTAGAAACATATATAAATGGGAATCTAACCCTTACACTGTACAAAATCTACAGACTTAAAATTATGTAACCAACAAGTGTTATTACACATGATGTCTTCTAGCAGCCAGGTGTGATTGCAGGAGAGACAATAACAGAGGCTACAGCCAGCCAGAGCCAACCTCATCCATGGGTACAGTCCCCTATTTCTTCTTGGCCATGGGATTGACTGAATAGTTTGTTTGTGCCAACCCTGCTGAGAATAAAAGAATATAAGATAGCACAATGACAACATCCTGCCTGAGAATGATGGCTAGCTCATGGAGATCAGGGACTATAGGGGGGTAAACAAGGCAAGTCGTCCCCTCCTCACAGCCGTAATTAAATGTGCTCTTCTATAGGGGCTGAAGAGATGTAACAGAAGAGCACTTGTTATTCTTTCATAGGACCTGGTTTCCATTCCCAGCATCCACGTGACAGCTCACAATGATCTGTAACTCCAGTTACAGGGGCTGTGACACCCCTTTCTGGTCTCTGTGAGCTTCAGGCACACACTTAGTGCACAGGAATATATATATATATATATATATATATATATATATATATAT
>CABHPQ010161270.1:0-20029 GCA_902168405.1 Peromyscus aztecus | reverse complement strand
ATATATATATATATATATATATATATATATATATATATACATGCAAAACACCTGCACACAATTAGAATAATGACAGATACAAACAATGCAATCTTTTTTATAATACAATGGACCTTGAGGGTTTTTTTCTTTATTCTCTCTAGCTGCTCAGTCCTAAAGTCAATGACCACCTGCTTATAATAGATAATGAGGATCTTTGGGAGCTTCCCACCCTCTGTAGAAAGATTCCATTATATGTATAGTATAGTGCTGACCTTTTAGTATCTTCTGGCCTTAAAAAGACATAAAAATTACCAATCTATGAATGCAGACACACACACACATTCTGACAAAAAGTAATTTGCTAGGATATAAGATATATTTGAGATATACTTCTACAAAAACTGTACGGTTTCCAAATTTATAAGCAATTTAAAAATGTTATTGTTAATGCTATAGACTGGATTATGATAAACCAAAGATTTGATATTTTGTTTTAGAAATATCTTCTATACAGATTTCTGTGTAATAAATCTTATTGTTTCTTGCTCTTTTGTAAGCTTTTATATGCTTAGTTAACTATGTAAGGCTTCTAAAAATTAATAGATGCCACATATGTGTATGTCTGTGCACCATTACTCAATTTTCAGGAATGCTTAGCCTGAGAACCATATATTCTATATCTTAGTTGCTTAAAATCAAGCCCAAGTAGTTAATGCCACTATCTATTAGTTATTGGTCCCTCAAAGGGTATCAAGTCATACAAACCCAGATGGATCTCTCCTTGGTATTGTCAGATAACAGAGAATAAACCACCAAGTGGCAATATCCAACACTGGGAATATTGTTCAGAGACAAGTGGGGAAGTTATCAAAGCTGGAATAAAGTCACACTAGGCATGGTATTGCTCACTTTCAATCCCAACTTGGAAAGCTGAATGGAGAGTATCATAAGTCTGAAGCCAGTTTATTCTTCATGAGGAGATCCTTTATCAAGCCAAGAAAAGTAACTAAATCTCAAGAGGTTATGAAAATGGTTCTTATGCGTTACTACTCTTATTAATGCACTCTAAGCTTGGTCCCTGCTTGCATTCTGCTTACTATTTTTATTTCAGACATAAACGTATTATTTTTATTTCAGTCTACCTTGAGATTTAAGTGTTAAAAAGACAGTGGCCTGACAGAAATGAAGATGTTTTAAAACAGCACTTGTGTATCTTAATTTGACTGTAAGATGATTACAACAATGTGCCTTCCCAAAAGAGAATTTTCCCAGCAATCTCCTGCTGGGAGAAGGGAAAAGCCCTACCCAAAGAGGGTTTGCTGTCTCTCAGAAAAACAACAAGATTTCATACAGGTCTAATAACTTTTCAGACCATAATGCTGAGGGAGACTGAAGCTCAGACAATAATGTGTCTGTGGTAGGAAGGATCACACCTTGACTGGGATATCTTATGTGTACATGTGGTTTTTCTATTTAGACTTTAATCTTACTTCAGGCCTTTAAGATGAATGGATTTGGAGGATCATTGGTTCTCTCTGTCCCTCTTCCCAATGGGCCACATTGAATAAATCTTTTTCTGGTTTCCACTATTAAATATAAAATTAAAAATAAAAGGACTCTTAGAGTTCTGCATTTTAATTGTCCTCTCAAAGTTTGCCAAAACCTTTATAAGACTCTGTTACTGCCACAAGTCTACTTAAAAAAAAACAAAGAAACAAAAAAATATTTCAAGACAGAAGGTAACATTTTAAGAACAACCCTACTCAGTTTTCCAGAATTTAGCAACTGTAGTTTTCTAGACGAGAAAAATCAAACTTGCCTTGCACAAAAAGCTAGGCATGAGTTCTATATTCTGCTTAGAGTTGCAAATAGTCTCATTGATTGTATCTGAATTTTATCGAGTCCCGAGTGGAATAGTTCTATACCTGGATAGGGCTTTCTCTTCAGTGAAGTGCTAAGACCAAGATGACTAGCAATTTTACTGTAGAGGAAATAAGCCTTGGCTCCTGGCCTTAGAGAGGGTTAGTTGATATTCCAGTCCCATTACCGCTCACCATGTCCCTGGAAACACCAGCAATGCCAGGCCTATTTTTCTTGAGAGTCACAAAGAATTTTTCTGTGACCTTCTGGGATTGCTTTTATTCAGCCACCTGGAACTCTTTATTGCAACTGCCTTTGCCCCTGTGACCCCTAGCTGCCTCTGAAGCTTCACCTTTTGGTCTCTGCCAATCTGGATCTCATTTTCTCTCGGCAGCTATCCGTGCTAGCCGATTCTGCTGAAAGAGAGAGAAGGGCAGTTCCACTAATGCTCGACCTCATTAATTTGCCGGGTTGGAGAGTTTCCTCTTTTTGCTCTGCTTTCAAATCCAGTTGCAAGTCTTGATCCGCCCACTGTGGTACCCAAAGCCAGTAAAACTCATGTGTTCAGCTCACTCTCTTTTGGTGGAAATTTCTAGCCTGCATGGCATATAGTGGTACTCAAGTGGTTAGTGATTGCTGGTGTTACTCCTTGCACAGGTATTTTTTCTCAATGGTTTATTTTTCTGTTGCTAGAAAGGATCACAGGGTCTTGTACACATCAGGCGAGCACACTCGTTGAGTGTCCCTGACACCCCTACACAGAATTTTTTCTACAACAAGTTTCCTAAACATTCATTAAATAGTAGTTAAGATTTTCTCCTACATGTGCATATATATGTATATATTATATATAATATATTAAAAATATATCTTATCCTAAAGGCAGTTATATTATTTCTAATAGATTTTTTTAAAAAAAAGCAAGTCATGAAATATCTTAAATGTATGTAAAGAGAAATTTAAAAAGAAAAAAAAAGATAAGAAAGAGTGAAAAGCTAAATTCTCCTGGATTGGCTTTCGTGTCAAACTGGACATTATCCTTTCTCCAGCGTTTTCTCAGAAAACATGAATAGCATTACACAAGGAGGCAGGATCAGAATCTTGACTTCTATGAGAGCCACGATGTAGCATCCAGATTTCCTTAAAAGCAATTATAAGACAACTTTGCCTTTGAAGTCATATTCCAGTGTCTACCTCTGCTCCCAGACAAGTCAGAGCTGCCAGCTTGTGCCTATGTGCTGCACAGGCCACTGTTTCCCCATCTGTTGCATTTATTGTTCAAGTTCAATAGCATACTGCTACTATGACTTTGTTTGTAGTTTAGACTTCTCCAGAGTAATGAAATTTAAATTGTCCAACTGATGATTTTCAGCTTAGCTAATTATATAGCATAGACAAATAAATTTGGAGGACCTATGTCTTAAGCAGTACACACATGTGCACACATACACATGCACACATATGTGATTACATTAGACTATAAGTATCATTGTTATGAATTCAAAAAATTACAAAAATATAAATTTAAATAAACCTTAAATTCTATATAGTGAAGTTACAAACTCACAAATTAATAGAAGGATAAAACTATGTGAATCACAATATGTATTGTGTGACTGATACATTTCAACTTTTATTTGTGTTATCTGTGAAAACCTGTATATTTCATCAATGGTTAGGATTATATGTCTCTTCAGGTCAGAAAACATTTCCCTTATATTTTATATTTGTTTTTCTGAACTTCTGTATTTTATCATGTAAAAGAAAAAGGGAAAGCACTCTATTACATTACAGCTAGCAATTTTGCCTGGCTTATTTCTGCTGCTCTGGTTTCCTGATTCAATTATTACTAGCACTTTTCAACTCCATTATCTGTCAAAATTATGTCTGCTGTAATTTTGAAGTATTTTTTATCCTTTGGTTTTAGACAATAAATATATGCTCTTCAATTAAAAGAGTCAATCATAGTTTAGAAATGAAAGTATTAATTGATGCCTATTAACTTAATCATAAGACACTGACTTGTCTTATTTATGAAGTGTAAGATGGATTGCTAAATGGTCTTATTAAAAAAAAACCTGGAGCCAGATATTGGGGTAAAAACTGAGAGATCAGGGAAGCAGAAAGAATTCAGCCAAGTCCTTACTGCTAGAAATCCTCAGCCAAAAAGAGACCTACTTCCTGTATACCCACACCTATATGTCTTTCTATCCCCGCCCTTTTACTTCCTCTCTCCACCCAGGTACATCACTTTCTGTATATCTGTACAGACCTCCAGACCTCCATGGTTAGTGCTGGGATTAAAGGTTTGTACCATCATGCCTGGCTCTGTTCCCAGTGTGGCCTTGAACTCACAGAGAGCTGAATGGATCTCTGCTTCCCAAATGCTAGGATTAAAGGCATGTGCTGCCATTACCTGACTTCTATGTTTAATATAGGGGTTGGCTTTTTCCTCTGATCTTCAGATAAGCTTTATTGGGGTGCACAAATAAAATATCACTACAATAAAGGTTATTCATTCTGATGTCTTTAAAGAATGCTTAGTCTTCATAGTTTTCCACATTATTACTAATGCTAGACCTCAAACTTTTTCCCAAAAGAATATATATAATCATTGAGACTTTATGCTGGGTATACTAATTATCTAAATTATAAAGTTTAAATTATTTTTTCTGTCAATGCTGGAGATCAGACTCTGTTTATATAGTGGTGTGAAATCTGATACATATTGTATACACTGTGTTCTTAACAAGAAGTATATAGTACATAGATGTTTGCTAAATTACTTTTAATAAATGAATTTGAAATATTCTATCAAGTATTCTGACAAAGATGCCATGATGAAAGTCCAGTGTTCTCTCTAACTAAGAATAGCCATTATGCACTCTAGCATGGGTATATATCAGTCTGCATTTGACTGAATTAAGCAGAAAATGGGTCCTTGTTAGTAGAGTTTCTATTGCTGCAATGTATCACCATGACCAAAAACAAGTTGGGGAAGAAAAAGTGTGTTTGGCTTAGACTTCCACATTGTTGTCCATCATTGACAGAAGTCAGGACATGAACTCAAACAGGGCAGGAACCTGGAGGCAGGAGCTGATGCAGAGGCCATGGAGAGGTGCTGCTTTACTGGTTTGTTCCTTATGGTTTTCTTGGAGTGTTTTCTTATAGAATCCAGGCTCATCAACCCAGGGTTGGCATTACCCATAATAAACTGGTCCCTCCCCCACTGATCACTAATTATAAAAATGCCTTACTCCTGACCTTGAGGAGGCATTTACTCAATTGACATTCCCTCCTTTCAGCAATTCTAGCTTGTGTCATTTGACATAATACTAGCCACCACATGCAGGGCGATGGTGTGGCATGTCTTTAATCCCACTTGGGAGGCAGAGGCAAGCAAGTCACAGTGATTTTGAGGCTAGCCTGGTCTACAAGGCGCGTTGCACGACAGCCAAGACAGTTATACAGAGAAAACCTATCTTGAAAAAACACAAAAACAAAAACAAACAAAAGCCAAAAAAAAAACAAAACAAAAACAAAAACAAACAAACAAGCAAACAAACAAAACACCAAAAAGAAACTATGTCAAGGACAAGGACAGAACCTCTAGTTAGTGGAAAAATACAGACCCCCATAAGACAGAGAACTAGATTATCTTACAGTCAGGTTGCCTAGCAACAGGACATTGAGTAGAGCCCTTGACATTTTCACCCTGTAAACATCCTGTTAGCTTGCCCCACCTTATGCAGATAACAGCTTCTTGCTCCCCCCACCCTGCAGGAACTATATAAACCCTCCTGGAGAAAAATACAGTGGCACCTTGATCAGAAATCTTGACTTGGTGTATTTCCTTTGTGTCTCCTGTCCTATCATTCCATCCTTAGGGTGGTCGAGAACCCATTGAAGCCCTGCTGGCTGGGGCAAAACTAGTCAGCACAAAATGGTTTATTACTATTTTAGAGAAGATTAAATGCAAAAGAGAGATGGGAATTATGCCTTTAGCAAAATGAAATACTCCCCAAATATACATAGAAGCTTAAATAAGGCAGAGAGCAACAGACAAAACTGTTAACGTTCATGAAGTCCACTTCTGGGCACAAACTTGAATTACAGTTTTGCTGGAAATCCCTTCTTTGAGCTTTGCCAATCACTTTGTTTATCTGCTTGCTTATTTGATTTTTTTCCCTTATGTTAGTTTAAAAGAAAATAAAAGAAAACAAACAAAACAACAACAAAAACCCAGAAAAAAACAGTTTTTTCGTTTGCTTCCATCTCAGACTAAGAAGTGGCTAAATATGTATCAACAGTCCTTAATTACAGGTTCCCAAGCCAGATGAGGGACAGTGAGAGAGCAACATCTCTCAGAGAACAAGGCAGGAGTGGGGCCACTCTCTACCTAAATCAGGCTTTGGGCCTACTGATCATCATGGCGACAAAAGCCTTGCATCATGATAGTCAGTTAAACTTCAGTTCCCCATCAGTATGCCCCAGAGAACTGGTTTCTCAGAAATCACATGACCAGCAATCGGTTAATCTGACTGATACCTTGGAGAGTCCCTGCCCCTAGTACGGCACTTCCTCCCGTGGCACCATGTCTTCCCTCTCCCCTGAGTGCAGCTATATAAGCTTGCCCCTCCAATTCAATAAACAAGCTATCCTCCAACGCAGTCTCCTGGTCATTCATACCTTCCTTACTCACCACCACAGATCTGCAGCCTGGAAGCAATGGCTGATCGAGGTTGGGGTATCACACTTAATACTGAAATGTTCATTGCTTCATTCAGTTAGGTGTTTATTCCATGTACTCTTAATAAGACTTACTAAAATCCAAGGAGTGTTTTAAGCTGAGATAACTCAACAGAGAGTAAAAAGAGGATGACATATAGTAGACAGTTTGTATCCATAATAAGGATAAGACAAAACATAATTATATATAACTAATACATGTTAAAGAGGCATATGTCATAGAGTCAAATTTGAAAATTTGCTCAATGTTATAGTAGTATCTGAGACACTTTTAATGAAAGATGTTGAAATAAGGTCACTTGGAGTGAAATGAACATGGAAATATTCTCTTTGGAGATTAGCTTTCAGTAGACATGATAAATGGAGAAAAGGTCATCGTGGAATGTTTCTTGGAAAAGGTTACAGTGAGGAAATTAGCATATTACAGTCCTTAGGCTGAAAATATTCTTGTAGTTTTTATACTGGCAGGGAAGAGTGAACAAAGAAAGAGGTAGTTGAGACCGTGAAGAAAACAAGGACCAACTGTGCTTGCATTCACTATGGTAAGGAAATCAAATTTTGTACTCAGAGAAATGGGAAGATATTTTGCTGAAATGCTGCATTAAGTTTTCATTGCTGGGAAAAATATCTAAGTAAACACATTTTTAGAGGAGAAAAGTTTTATACATACAGGTTTATGGCTTAAAGAATTTGGGTTCATGGTCAGCTGGCTCGATTGCCTTCAATGACATAAAATAACATGGTAGAGAATGTGATAGAGAAAAGTAGTAGGGAACAAAAGCTGGGAACAAGGTATATCTTCTCAGTACATTTCCTTGTTGAACCAGGACCTCTCCCCAAATTATATACCATAATGATATTCCATAAACTAAGTAAGTATTTGAGTCTGTTGGGGTTCTACAGTCCAATTAGTTTTTATTGTTGGACTAACCAGTTGTAGATCAAATATTTAACTATTTTCTGGACATTTCATACCAACACTGTAACATTAGTAGAGCAATGGGATCCCATTTTCAAAAGGCTATTTAGTTATTATATGCATAATAGTTTTAAAGTGAAAGCTGGGGAATTACTTTAGATTTCTAGAATATCTAAATAATGAATAATAGTGCTTTATTATAGATTGATTAACATGCTAGAAGTGGTAAAAAGGTAGTAGAATTTATTGTACATAATAAATTATCAGTGAATAGCAACAAGAATTAGAAATGAGACATGAGAAAATGTTTCACATTTCAGTCATAGAAAATTATATAAAGATGGAGAAAATAGATTATATTGTGTTTATAAGTTTGGTAGGCATGTGGTTGTGTTAAAATGGAAATGCTAGGCAGAATGTTAGAAAATATTAACTGAATTTTAGGAGGAAATGCTGGGACACTAGTGTTAAAATATATGTTTGTATTAATAATATTGTTAAAGTAAGTTTCATAGTACAGATATTGATAATATAAAACATGAGGATATGGGACAGCCTGTTAGAAACACATGACTCTAGAGAAAGGAAGAGAGAAAACATCTTGAGCCTTTCACTTTCCATCACTTAGACACTAGCTCAGAGAAAGGTCAGGTAACAAGCAGTGTCTATGGAACAGAAAATAGAGACAAGCAGAAGACAAGACAAAGAAACAGCCAACACAAGCCAGTCTGTATTGCTCTGGAAGCAAAATAAAATGTTTTCTAAAAAGGAGTGAGCAGCTACAATAGGTCCTGTAGAGATATGAACAAACCAAGAATAAATGAAGACCATGGAATTCAGTTACTCATGACTACCAACATTGATAAGGGATATCTATGGACTGTTAAGGATTTTTATTTAATTATTAGATATTGATGCGGAAAAAAAGACCCAGAGACAGAGAATTTCAGTAACCCTGTCAACAGTTTGTCCTTGTCTATTTTCCTGTCTTTTTTTTTATGTGCAATAATAACAATAATTTATTTTAAACCCAGGTTCAAAGCTAGGGGACAGGCCAGTGTGATAAGTTCAAAATGACTTCATTCATATCCCTGACAACACAAAAGCCATTTTGGAATGTTGAACTTGCCTGTGTGATGTGGTTTCAGGGCTCCACACAGTCAGATTTCTTAGATAATGCGTCTAAGTTTGTAAAATGTGCACACTTAGAGACAAGAAGACATATTTACCAAACTCTTGGTGCTCAAGTTCTGACCTTTGCTATGCCATTTCTGTAATGTTTAGTTTTTCAAAGCAAAGTTCACACACTCTACAGAATAATAAGTTCATGATATGCTCCTGCCTTCATACATACCCAAGCTGTCAGGAGCAGAAATTAACACTGAGACTCAAGACAGTGCATGTGATAGAAGTCCAGGCTGTCGTAGAAACTGAGACAGGAGGACTGTTAGAACTTGGGAGTTTTTAACCACCCTGGATAACTTAGTAAGGCATCATTTCTAAGGCAGAACAACATAAACAAAAGTACTATATCTTTACTGCAATCACCCTTTATGAATATTCAGCAAGGTTTTGTGGTAAAACAGGATTACATTGGAATATATCAACTGAGATGGTTTATGTACATAAGATTGAAATATATTTTCAGTGTGTAGTAGTTTCTTCCTTTGGTATTCTCTGTAACATCACTGAAGGGGCAACACGCTGTCTAATTTACAGACATAGAATATTCAATGATGTTCTCTCAAAGTATATATATACTTTAGATAAGATGAGCATATAAACATTATAGTCTCTGGTCCTACAAAATATTGTATCCATCAAAAACTGCTGGTCCAATAGAATGTTAGAGCTTTTTCCTCTGATAGAAATATGGTACCAATATAGATATAGCACTAATAAGTTAAGAGTATTCTTTTCTTTATTTTATTTTTACATACCAACCACAGTTTCCCGTCCCTTCTCTTCTCCTGTTGCCTACCTCCCTTCTACTCCCATCCACTCCCAGCTCTCCATTCAGATGGGGTAAGCTCTCTCTTGGGAATCTACAAAGCATGGCATAGCAAGTTGAGGCAAGACTTATCTCCTCCCCACTGCATCAAGGTTGAACAAGGCATCCCACCATAGGGAATAGGTTCCAAAGAGCCAGCTTATGCATCAGTGATGGGTCCTGGTCCCACTGCTAGGGACCCCACAAAATGCCAAGCTACAGAACTGTTACCCAGATGCAGAAGGCCTAGGTCAGTCCCATTTTGTTTTGTTTTAGGTTCGGGGTTTTGTGTACACCTTTAATCAGAATCTACTCTTTGGTTCTATGTTCCCAACAAAGATAACATGGGTATGGTATACAAAGATATTATACATTGTATAGTCAGTGTTCTCTAGAGCAGTGATTCTAAACCTTCCTAATGCTAGGACCCTTTAATACAGTTCCTCACGTTGTGGTGACCCACAAACATAAAATTATTTTCATTGCTACTTAATAACTGTATTTTTGTTAATGTTATGAGTTGTAAAGTGTTTCTGTCATAATGCGTTTATGAATCATAATGTGTTATGATAATATCTGTCTTTTCTGATGGTCTTAGGTGACCTCTGTGAAAGGGCCATAAAGGGTCATTCAACCCCCAAAGGGTCATGACCCTCAGGTTAAGAACCACTGAACCACTGCTCTGGCGAGACAGAAATAATAAAATAAATTATTCTCTCTCTCTCTCTCTCTCTCTCTCTATATATATATATATATATATATATATATGTGTGTGTGTGTGTGTGTGTGTGTGTGTATCTGTATATATACATATATATGTATATGTACATACATAAATGTGTATAGTATATGTATATGCTAAAACATGGAATGTTAAAAAAATGAAACAATGGATAACTTATTTGATGAGTCATTATCAGCAAGATTGTGCAAATGTGAGCTAAACAAGAACAACATGAAGAGGCATACAAAGTTGGCAGGGAAGAGCCTACAAGGCCTCAAGTCTATAATATCTATATAGATATAGACAAATAGATATAAAGATGGTTTATTACAGTGGTTTACAGGCTGTCAGCAGCTAGTCCTGCAAGTCTAACAGTGGCTGTCTACCAAAAGAGAGTCCAAGAATCCAGTAGTTGTTCAGTCCACAACATGAGCGCACACAAGAGGTGAACAAGGATGACACCAATATACATAACAAAGCTGACAGGGGAAAGCTCACAAGGCCTTAAGTATACATGAAAAAGCCTAGGAATCTAAGGAACTCTGAGAATGGGAGAAACAGTCCACCCCAGGGAAGAGCACACCATTGGCTATCCAAGACCAAATGGTCAGCCCTGAGAACAGACATACCAGTACATCTTATATAGTGAGCAGGATATATTTTAGAATACACATGTATATAATACATACATGCAAGATCAATTACTGAATAAATAGAGACCATGAATTTGAAAAACAGCAAGAAAGGTCATAAGGAAGTGTCTAAAGAAAAGAAAGGGAAAGGAGAAATAATGTAGTTATACTTTACTCTTAAAAGTAAAAGAAAAAAATGAAAAAAGAGTGACCTACTCATCATCCCCAAAACACAGTTGGGTGACTGTGTTTCTGTTGATGTAACTTTTGAATTTTAGGTCTAGAGATCCTGAATCTGACTGTGGTGCTTCTGTTACTCATGGATAAAGTTGCAGTCAAACTAAACTCAAACATTTAAATATCATCAGTCTTTGGAGACTCTCAGGGTAATAGACTAGTAAACAAAGAAGGTTACATTACTATGGTATCTGATTTGATTAGCAGAAGGACCTAGGATTCCTAGGTCAAAATGGGCTAGAAAAAGAAATATGATTAAGTGATGTGAGAGTCACAAATCTATCACAGGATCATCAAGTATCACTTAACTGTGAACCAGCAATTTTATCAGTCTGTCCTCATAAAGGAAAACAGCACAAAAGCTCAGACTCCTTACAGATGTAATTTTCATTTATCCCATACTGTGAATCACTGAAACTAATAGATTTCCTACCATTTATAATAGATGTGCTAACCAAAGATGTGTTTTCTAGTGCTGTTCAAGTGAAGGTGTATATATAAGTGTAAATAAAAATATGAGGAGCAACTCTAGTGATTCATCAATTTTAAAATTGAAGAAATGGCAGAATTAGATGAATGCTTATTAAGAGGATCAAAACAAGTGATGAACTTATGTAGGATACAGGTGCCTCAGCCACATCTCCTAGCAGTACTGCCACCCAGTTTGTGTGTCCATGTCATCCCTCTTGCTATTTGTTTTGCTATTAATAACTTATACAAATGGACCTCAGATTTGTTTACAGTCCTGGAATCATCTAATATGGACCCTAAGGTTTTTCCATACCCCTTATAGATTTCACCTTATAAATTTTGGTGGCCAATATAGAAATAAAAAAAATCCAGGATCTTAGACTCTACCCATCTCACAGGCATGATTACCCTGCAGTGTTTTCTGGAGCACCTCATACCACATTACCTCTGGAACTGGCTTGCTCACTTCACTGTGGTATTCTGCTTCATCCACCTTCACAGTTACTTCCTTTGTATAACTTCTTAATCCATTTATTATCCCTGATATCAGCATGTTGGTGCTATTCTTCGGTTACCAAATGCAGACGTCAATATTTTATTTTGGTATGATTTCATATCTTGGAAGGAAAGCTTAAATGAAAAGAATTAATAAATCGGATAATGTAATACTCTAATTTTCTAACACATATGAAAAAATGGAAAGTGCATGTTGAATAAGAGTTGTGTCCTCCTGTCTCTGTCCTAAATGCAGTCTGAAGTATTTGCCTGTGAGAGGAGAACATAAATGTTTCCAATGATAGTGAGAAAAGGAAGGTGATGCTCATTTTCTAGGACAGAGAATTAATGATAACTTGATTCTTCTATTGACTTTCCTTATCTGGTTCCCAAAACCTAAAAAATATAATGGTTAAAAGCACAATAGATAGTTCAGTCATACATACATACATACATACATACATACATACACATAGATATATACAAACATACATATATCAAAAAGTGATGTGGTTTTTTTCCCTAGTGTTTTCCCAAAAGAATTGGCAAAAATGACCGTTTCAGGTTTTGAGAAGGTTAACTAATAAAGATCAAAGAATTTTGAAAGTGAGTAGAAGAATAAACTTGACTACTTCAGTCATAAGTTTCATAGCATCAAACCCTGCTATTGAAAATTCAAATATCTTGCATTTTTTCTTTCACTTTAGTTAAAATTGCATAGCACTTTTAGGTAATTTCTCAAAATTGTAGGTCCTTGAAGAAAAAGTTCTTTACTGGATGTTTCAAAACAATTTTCCATACAAAATATTTTACGTGTTTATACTATTCTAATGTTGTGAATTTGGCATGCTAATTTACATTGCTTTATAGTTTCCTGTGCTATTAATCAGAACGAATCTATAAACCCCATGAGTTTTGTTACTTATACTCTTGTCTACAAAACACTTTAGCTCCTCCTGAACATCTTATTCTCTGAGAAAATATATTTAAATGTATTTCAGGTAGAATCTTGAAGGAAAAGGAAGCAGATTTCATTGTGTTTTATAAGTGAAACAATCCATAATGATGGGAATGACTTTCTTAAGAATGAGACTATTGCCAGATCAAGTCACAGATTACACATTTTCAAAAAAATTCACATAGTAGTAAAACACCAAGATATTTAAGAACACTATGCTCCCAAAGATAGTGACTGGGTTCATTTTTCTTTTTTAAGTAAATTAAATAAATCACACATATGTAACTAAAAGATTATTATTCTCCATTGACTGTGATGGTAAAGGATGGCACTGTGCAACAAGCTTTCACATTTTAAATTGGTGTTATTTGATGAAGGGAAAACAGTGATAATTGAGGACAGAAGAAGAGATAAAGATAAAATCAGGTTAATACGATAATTAAACAGGTGAAAATTGAATTAGTAAAGTGACTCCTTTTAAGGAGCTGTATTTGACTAGTGTGAAATATATTCATTATATAAATGCATGATTACTGGGTCAATGACAATAGTATATCAGAATGAAAAATACATTTAAAATGTGAAAATTATTGTAGATTTATAATGGTTTACTTTTATAAGATGATCTCTGCTAATTTCTGGCATCCGTAGAAAGAAAGTATATGTACTTCAGGTCCAATCATCCTAAAGAAGGCACTCATGACAGAGTAATATGTTCCTAACTTAAAGGACAGTAAATGCAACCTATATCATTTTGTACTAAGGCAAAGAAAAAACAGTATACTTTATATATTACTGCAATAATATTTTATTTTCTGCTTGTGGCATGCTGCTTTGTCAATGTGGGAGAATGGCGCCCTATGAAACCTTGAGTGGCTAAAGGATTATTACACCTAAACCCCAAGATGTAAGTGGAGTGATAATGGAAAAATAATATTCGGTTGAAATCTCTTGAGGCTTTACTTTGTGATATGTAATTGGAAAGGCCCAGAAACTCAGTGTACCAATCTCCAAATCAAGATTGCCAGGCATAAAATAATGTGGAGACTCCAAGCCCATCTTGGGAGGCTAATCAATAACGTGAGGAAGAGGAAATAAACAGAGCCGCCTTACATTTGAAAGTTCTACCAGTAATAAATCTTTCTGAAGGAGAAAGAAAACCCCACGACATTTATGATGTGACTTTTAAATAGCAAAGCTTGTAGTGCTATTTGATTTTTTTTAAAATTAGGTGTAAAGACTATTACATTTTAGATGTAAAGGTTTTAGGGTTCACTTAAGGGTTTAATTATGAAAATTACCATGGGAGAATATTTAAAAAATGTGTCTGTTATCCTGCCAATATGAGCTTAATTACTATGAATAAACGTCATAGCATAATTATTTATTATTTCATAGCATAATGATAATCTGATAACTAATAAAATTTTCACCAAGAATAATTCTTAGTACATTGTTCTATCAAATTCAAACTGTAATCTCCTACAAAATATTTTAGCTAAAATCCACAAAATATTCTCACTAGAAATCTATACACACACACACACACACACAGACGTACCCATTAAACACAATGCACCTTAATTTATGTGGACACATGAATGACTAGGCTAGTGATTTTTAAATTTCAATGAATTTTAAAATATATGCCTCTATCTGACTTGAAATAATACAAAAATTTTGTACAAAATTCTACAAAAAGATTCAACTATTTTCAAGATTGAGTATTTGCTATCTTGAGAACGGGTCCTCGGGGTCTAAACATTCTAATATAAATATACCCTTGCTCTTGGGGAATTTCTCTGAACAAGCACTGGCCTTCCTCTCTATTGTCCTCTCCTGTGGTATAGTGTGAAGTGGGCGGAAAAGAGATGACAATACCAATTCGCAAGCCTGGAACCCAACTGAGACCAGCTGACAAAGATATTTTTGATAAAATATACAGGAAGAACCTGCATCAGGATAGCTTTGCACCTTGAACAGCAGGGACCCTCTTCAGTCCTGAAATCTGCAATATCACAAACATAATTGTCCTGCCATACTCTGACCCTGACTGTGGCTTTAGCAATAAAACACATCTCATCCTCTTAAATCAATCTCTTCTTAGAATGTAGACTATCTACGTGTCTACCTCCATGCATTCATACTGTCTTCCACTAACAACCCATGCTAAATATAGTGGCATCTACATTAATATCAGTATTTCTTATTCAATTTAATTACATATGCTTCAAAACACAGATTATAATTTTTCTTACATTGGACCAAGACTGTTCTTACTCTCTGCAACATTAATTATTTTTATATTTATATTCTTGGGGATTAAAGAAAAGAATTCATTTATGTTAATCTCAAAATTATCCCAGCTATGCTTTACTCCTTGGATAGAAAATAATGTGATATTTCCAAGAAATTATTTTAGCATGAAATTAATTGGATTGGAGTAATAGTGCAAATATTATTATAATCACTCCTAACTTTACTGTCACATATGTGAATTTGACAAGAAATGCTTCCAGAGAACTCATCAGACACCAAACTGAATATTTTCTATGCCCCAGCTCTTTTTGTTTATAATATTAAGAAAAATATTATTCCTTATTATCTTCCCTTAAGGTTTATATCTTTCATCTTGCTCCTGGATTTCACTCTATACACAATCAAAGCAAATCAAATACAGCAAGAACAGGAAGGAAGACCACAGTCATTTTTATTATTGTTTATTGGAAAAGCCCTGAAAACTGTTCATATTTGGAGGTCCACAATTTCCTGTTGTGTAGGAATGGAGGGATGAATGAGCTGACGCTACTTGTGTTGAGAAAATTCTCATAACTGGAGGTCATTATATTGAGTTATAGAAGACAGACACACAAAGAAATAGATTCCACGGCACCTTTCATATGTGGCGTCTTCAGAAGTAGATGACTTGAGAGTTGAGAGCTGAACAGTGGTTACCAGAGGCTAAGAAGAGTGGGGTGCAAAAAAATTGTGGAGAGGTTTCTCAATGATGGCAGTTAAGACAGGCAAAAAATTCTATGCTAGAGTAGAGTGACTACAGATAACAGTAATATATAGTGGACATTTCAATCCATTAGAAAATAAGATTTTCTCTCTTTTTTTTAAATGCAGGAAATGGCAAATGTGTGAAGCCATAACTATATTCAATATTTTACATATCAAAAAAATCACATGGTCTCTATTCATATGTACAACATGTGTATGTATATATGTATCATAACAAAGCAAATTAAAATAAAGTAGTGGATGTACTGCCCATGCAGGTGTGCTCTGCTAAACATCTGTGTGAGCAGAGAAGCGTAGAAAGATCACTTTACAGAAAAATGTGAAGCAGATATCAGATAAATCATGAGAAAAACAACAGCAATAAAAATAAGTAAATAGTGGCTGGTGTGATAGTTAGGTTGTTTAACATGCATGACTCCCAGGGTTTTATCCACAGTACCCCATAAGCCCTGCCTGCTCATACAATGCTCTCATCTCAGCATATTAGTGATGGAAATAGAGAAACCAGAAGTTCAAGGTCATCCTCAGCTACATACAAGAGTTTGAGGTCAACCTTGGATACATGGAATCCTGTTTTGTTGCTGTTGTTGTTTGTTTTGTGTGTTTTTCTTTAAGGAATCAAAGAATGGAAAATACTGAAATATTGCTTGGCTCCTCAGCATTCCTTCCTTAAGTCTGTTTTCTATCAACACCTGTCTATGCCCCTGCCTTCAGCATCAAATGATAGTCCCTTTCTTCAAGAAATACTTCTTTTATTTGCTGCTTAAATTGTGTTTGTGAAAAAAATTTACATTTACTCCTAAATCTCCACTGTCTTTCTGTACATATTAAAAGAAGAAGCCTGGATTAATGTTTCAAACATGTTTGAATTGTGAGCATAGCAAATAATCTATTTCCTACAGCTTGATTTCCCCTTCCAATGTGACATGAGCTTGTTTGTGTTTTAATTATTTATTATTGTTGCTGGTGTGTGTGTGTGTGTGTGTGTGTGTGTGTGTGTGTGAGATATGTGCATGGGGTGCCTGTGATAGCCCACATGTGGAGGTCAGAAGACATTTTCCGTCTTTTGTTCTCTCTTTCCACTTTCACGTAGGTCCCACAGGTGGAATGCAGCTCAACAGGTATGTGCCACCAGTGTCTTTACCTCTTAAGCCATTTCCCCTGTCGCCTGGCATTATGTTTCTCAATCCAGATTGCACAGGATTCTTTGGGGACTGAATTGAATGGTTTATGGAAATTTCCTTGCAGGGCACACAATATGCTTGAGAAACTCTCCTCTTCCACCACTTTCCTAATTTAACCTGCATTCACTAAAGCAGGGTACTCCCTGTTACAGCCTTTGCGTTGTACGGTTTTGTGTGTTTATTTGCTTTACTCTGGAAATTAGAAGAGAAATAAGCCTCACATGTCATTTTAAATGTATAGTGTGGGAACTGGAAACTTGCATAGGGTTTTGGGAGACAGTTACATTACTGATACAGGTGATTTCCCTCTGGAAACCTGATTAATCACTGTCTCCTATTCTCAGGAGTCACATGTATCCTTCTACATCATTTCTGTTTTCGTGATAGCAGACTGGACTGTTTCTCTAAAACACACCACTATGAGGAATGTCATTTGTTACAAAAATAAAGGAATAATATTTCTGCTTATCTACTCCTACTCATTGGCTAAATTTTTCATGAGATTTTTATAAGATAGAAACAATGGAAGAATATTACAAAATATACCCAGAATTATAAAATGCTACAAAGCATATAAAATTATTGGTAGGAAAATGTAAAGCCAAACACAATAAAAAAGGTCAGAAAATATAAATGTAGCAAATATATACCAAAATGTGAAAATTTGTTGGCACAACTGAGATTGAGGTTCAATTCTAAGTTTTTCATTTAGTAAAATGCAAGATAATTAGTTGAGCTCATTAATTATGCCATGCCATTCAAAACACAATCCAGTTTAGAAACTGCCTGCTAGATGTAACTACAGTTTAATGCATTAGATTGTAGAATGGGTGATAATAGAAAACTGTCTAGATTGAAAGATTGGTTTCTAAATTTTGTGACATGCTGCCATGGGACAGCATATTTAAGTGTATACTGAGTTTTTCATGTCACAAGACAGAGGAACCAGCAAATTTGCCACACTTTCCTTTTTAAGGATATTTTACTCTTTTCCATAGTTTTCACTGAGGTCAGCTGTTTCACTGAATTTATCTGATTCAATCCTGCATGTACTGGTATTTATTTTAGTAGAGTAATAGAATTCTAAGATGCCTCCTTTTCTTGTTATAACTGTCTCAGTACTACCTACCATGTTTAAATTCTTTCACTTTCACTGGTTAAAGTGCTTTGCACGGTGTGCAATGCCAGAAGGATAAATTCCTTAGGAATTTATGCAGAGCCTGAATAGATGTGTTTCCTGTGCTCCTTTGTAAACAGCACAATATAGTACTTTTTCTAATGTGGTGTAAAATATTTCACTTGATAATACTTCATTATTTTGCTTATTATCTTATATGTCTGTGTCAAACTCACCTTCCCACCCCATCCACCTAAGATTAAAGGAGATCTTATGGCAAGCAGGACACCATGTAGGTGGCAGTCTTTATGACTTTTTCCCAGTGGTCATTCTGTAAGAACTTCTTCATTAACAGACGTGATGGAAAAGAAGTATTCATTGCCTGATTGATTATGCAATGCATAATCCTGAGGACTTTCCTGAAATCCCATTACACA
The DNA here is from genome assembly GCA_902168405.1 of Peromyscus aztecus. Classification (NCBI taxonomy): domain Eukaryota; kingdom Metazoa; phylum Chordata; class Mammalia; order Rodentia; family Cricetidae; genus Peromyscus; species Peromyscus aztecus. The sequence goes on along the minus strand of CABHPQ010161270.1, from coordinate 1,250 downwards.
GCCTGCAGAAAGATCCTCTGTCTTTCTGGGAAGCCACATCTGTATCACTATGAAGCTTTTGTAATCAGAATTGCCAAGAACTGTGAAAGGTCAAAGGGTAATTGCAACTTAAAAGTTAGACTGTGGCTGGTCTGAACACATTGATTGAAAACCAAAGCTCTTAGCTTGACAACAAAAGGCAACCTATTCCTCACTGCAATGGCAATCTCACAAATATTTGTTTGTTCTGGTTTCCCAAGACTGAAAAAAACTGAAGCATGACATAATTAGAGTAGACCATTTGGTTACTTTAACCGGTACCTAAGGCTGGGTGCCATATAAGGACATTTTATCTTATTCATAATATTTGAAATTCAAAGACCCAGGTGAGATATTCCCACCTGTTGACAGCACAAAAGAGAACTGAAAGGTCTGTGTGCAGAGGGAGCCCACTGCAGGTTAGACTTGCTTTATAATATCCTTATTTCATGAGAAGTAATTCACCCCTCAAGAACAGCATCTATATCTTCAGAGGGTAGTGCCTCTAGGGTATAGTTACCAGGAACTATACTCAGCTTCTTAAAAGATTCACCACCTTAACTTTTCCATGCCGAGACCAAACTTCGAGACTATATATCTTTGGGGGAAGTCAAGGCAGCAACAGTCTCATCCTTGCAGCATGCCTGGCAATTCCTGCATCTACAGTAGAATACATTTCCTTGAGTGGAATCTACGTTCATAAAATCTGGATGTTAACAGAGTCACTAGCAAAACTATCTAAATTCTCCCTAAAAGACTCATCATCTATACTGTGTAAGACAGTAAATACATTGGAAACCTGACTCCAGGAGAATGGAGACTCAGTCTTTTAAGAAATGGTAGAGTACAAATGGTGATAGAAGCACAATTCATTAATGACAATAAAATATAAAAAAAGCTGACGGTGCCTGACCATAGTGAGGTCTGCCTAAGAAAGAAACACATGGCAAGAGCTGACTGCATGGAAAGGAAAGGTAACAGAGTGTAATGCACCTAGCATCGTCTACAGTTTGCCCCATTCAACACATACTCATAAAGTAATTGAACATTTTTTAAGTAAGAATATTTTTGTACTAAGAAGATACAAGCTGGAAAATATGAAGCATATGTTTTAGGTTATTCACTTCAGTTCATCTTACTCTTCAAACCACTTAGATGTTGTTTTCATAAATTGTGGCAGTTCAAAATCATGACATGTAAAGAAAATGATTATTTTCTTTCAGGGACCCAGG
>CABHPQ010161269.1:35956-52325 GCA_902168405.1 Peromyscus aztecus | reverse complement strand
CTTGGAGGATTGTAGTTCAGTCTCTGATTTTGTTCAGGGAGAAAGAACAGGGCTTGGTGTGAACTTGAAATAAGAGGAGTGAACTTGAATGGGTCTGGAATCAGCCTAGAGAGGCTTCAGGACTTACTCAAGGCACAGAAGCTGCAAGAATTTGAGTGATACTCGGCCGTTCTTTGTCTTTCTCTGGTGTATCAAGGCTGATAGAGGAGGAGGTTGTCCTCCAAGAAGGACTCTGGAGGGGATCTTGAAGGTGGCCTCAAGGGCAGGGAAAGGATTGACCTGGATGCTGGGGCCCAGGTATAGCTTTGTTACCCCCTAACCCTGCAGTTGATTAGAGCTTTGAGGTCCCAGGCAGGGGAGAAGGCGGCTTTCCTCATGGCGGATAGGTATAAGGAGATGAAAAGTGAGCCCTTATCCTCTCCCTTGTCATTAGCTGTCCTTTTGTGTGAACTAGGAGGCAGCCTGGGAGAGGGTGAGTGGTTGAGGCCAGAGAACCTCTTCTCAGGTCCAAGACTTTGACCCTGAGAGGCGAGACTGAGCGCTCTGACGAGCCCCTCTAGGGTTCAGATGCTGTGAGCAAGGCAGGGGCGGTGAGAGTTCCCAGTCTGTGGCCCAGGCAATTCCAGGTTTGCGCAGGGCTGGGCCTACACCTCCCCCAGAGACGGTGTATCTGACCAGAGACTGGAGGAACTTGGCTGCCACGCCTTCCACTCTAGCGCCACTGTTTTAGGGCCCCACTGTCCTCCCTGTCCTGTCCTGGGAACTGTGGCAGTTCCGAAGTAGTTTTACCTCTGTACCCCTTAAGACTGTACGTGAGCATGACTGGAGTGACTCGCTCAAGGACCCTAGGACCTGGCCCTAAATTGACCCTCAAGGACACAGATTAGATGCGACCCTCACCCTAATTCTTTCTGATCTTGACTCCTACACTCAAGAAGGGGCCAGTACAACCTCTGGCTCAGTGACTGTGTACATATTGTTTTAGTGGCTTGGCCTTGGGAGGGGACAATAGCATCTTCTCACTCCTAATTTCTGTCCTCTGTCCAGAAGAGTGAGGACACATTGGGGGTCTCAACATAGTGGCAGACCTGGGCCTAGGGACCTCCGCCAGCCCTGGAATGGGTCCTAACCCTCTCCCAGCTGCTCTAGCTCAGCCTAGGAGAAGGTCATGGACTCTGTGCCTTTGTGCCTTCCTAGAGCTGTGCCTTAGTTTCTTAGGCTGTCCTATCCTGACCCTGTAGCCTGAACTTGGTCAGGCCATCCTTTTTTTATGCCCATCTTAAGGCTTTGTTGCCCGAGAGGTCAGAAAGGACCTAGCAGGAAGCCTAAAGGCAGCAGGCACTCATGAAACAGGAAGATTGTGGTCACTGGCCCTGTAGCCACGACCATTCTGTGGGGCTCCAGAGGAGCAGGCCCTTCCCCTCTTCCCCTTTCTCTTCGCCTCTGACCACTGGCTTATTCTGGCTTGGCTTCATGCACAGCAAGGCCTCTTTCCCCAGGCCAACTTCTGTGACCAGCAGAACTTTCTGTGGCACCCCAAGCACTTATGCTGTGCTGTTGGAATCAGAGGGTGAAGTGCCTCAAGGGGTGTATGGGGGATGCGGTCTTCGTACACTCCTTCTGCTGACACTTCGTGCTCCTTCCCAGGCCCGACTGATTAAAAGCAGATGTGGTCTGGGCACTTAGTACCTTCAAGTAAAAACAAAGAAGGTCCAGGGGAGACAGGGGAGTGCACATGGGAGGAGAGGTGAGGTCATTTTTCCTGCTCCTGCTGCTAGACAGCAGGACTGGGGACCCTTCCCTTCTGATCAGCACAGCCTGTTGGAGTCTCCTCTGGGCTCCCAGGGCCTCCTCTTCTCTTCTTCATTAAAGAGAAGGGAATGGTGGGGTGGGGTATCTCCTGTAGAGTCTTCCAGATGGGGCCTCTACAGTGAACATCCTCCTCCCAGGCTCAAGATCAGGAAGTGACTGGCTGGCTGCTTCACCCAGAACAGTTCTTTTTCCATTGGTGTTGATAGCTGAGGCAAGCTAGGCCGCTCTGGATGTGTGCTGTGTAGGACCACAGTGATACTCCGTAGCACAATGCCTCAGAGGATATTTTTCCCCTGAGTGATTGGAAATAACACCCTCGAGACCAGGAAATCTTGCTTGGTGTCACCAGGGTCTTGGTGTCACCCTGACTCTACATACTTTGAGCCTCTGAGTATGGCATATGAGGCTTTTGCAGTTCAGTCTTCTGGTCTATGCTTCCGTAGGTGACTGACTTTCTTCTGTAATGGAGACATTCCCACCTGGGGAGGCTCAGGCCCACGGACACCCCTTCCAGGAAGCTGTCCCGAGTCTTTGATTTTTGGAGCAATGGAATCTTCTTTGCCCCTAAAGCTATAAATCAAAGCTCCCCGTAGCACCTGGGCCCAGGGCCTGGCATACAGTAGTGACTCATAAATGCTTATTGAAATAACCAAGCACAAGGACCTGGGCTTTTTCTAATCTCTCCTACGGCCTCTCAGAGATGAACCACAGGAAAGTGCTGTTTCCCAGTCTAAAGGCCTGGGACTTCACAGAGGAGCGCAGCAGTTTCACTTTCCCAGATGGAGGCCACTGAGAGGCCTGTGGAGGAAGGAAGGAGCCTTCGGTGAGGCCCTCTTCTGCCACTTATCTGCCATTGGGCCGCCCTTGTGAGCAGGGGGGCTTTCTCCACTCAGAACAGCAGGAAGGAGGAAGAAGCCTGAATGAGAGGCAGAGAGAGAGAGAGAGAGAGAGAGAGAGAGAGAGAGAGAGAGAGAGAGAGAGAGAGAGACTCCTGTTGGCTCCACCCTGTTGCTCCATGGGTGGGGATGGCCTGTTGGGGCTGGTGTGGTAGAGCTGGATTTGAGGCTAGGTGGGGCTGCCACGCAGGGCAGGCCTTTTCTCCTTTGGCAGCCACCACCCCCTCACCTGCCATCTCCAGACCAGTCAGATGAGCCTCTGCTCCTTGTCACTTACTCAGCAGGTCAGAGGCACACGGATTGACCAGTGGCCCTGTACAACAGAGTCCCTGGAAAAGAAAGGGTTTCCGCTGGCCCAAGATTCCCACCAGGTGACCCCTCACTGAGGAGGAAAAAAAATATCTAAGGAGCCTGGAGGTTTCTGAACTACCAGGGGCGATCAATTTGGTTAAGCAGGTTTCAGGAGAGCATTAAACCTACAGAGCAAAAGTGAGGTCTAGATCCAGGCTTGAGTGTTCTGAGATTATTAGGCCAGGGCTTCCCAAAATTTTCCCATTTTGCTAGAGAAAAGTTTTACATGACTCTGAGTTTATAGATATATAAAATAGGTATACAAAACATACATTTACTGACAGTAGATCATCAAGACATTTATTTTTAAATAATTGTTTGTTATAGGTACAATGTGACTATTAAAATGAAAGCAAAATTTCATATTAATGAGATGAATGCACTTGTTTGTTTATTTATTTATTTATTTAGGTTTTTCAAGACAGGGTTTCTGTATAGCCCTGACTGTCCTGGAACTAACTCTGTAGACCAGGCTGACCTTGAACTCACAGAGATCCACCTGCCTCTGCCTCCCAAGTGCTGGGATTAAAGGCGTGTGCCATTACTGCCCGGCTTCAAACGGCAATTTTGAAAGTCAAATATTCTAACAATGTAATTCAAAGTGTAAAACATGCTGAGGAATGATGGTAGGAAAAATATTAAAGGTCTTGTTTTCTGTAATTAAACCATTGTGTTTCTGTAAGAGCAGACAACTTCGCAAACATGGTTTTTTAAAAAAAAAACCACTGCCATAATATACAGTTGTATTAACTCTCAATTGAGATGGTTCAGGCAGGCAGCTTCCATGTTGCATGTCCTGATGGCATGCACAGTGCAAAGTACACGTGTGTTAAGAACCAATACTGCAGAGCAGGCACATGATCAGCACTGCAGCAAACACTTTGGATTCATTATGTGTTTGGTTTTTAAGTTTTTGGTCATTGTATATTCAGAAACCCAAATTTTGGCAACTCCCACATTCAGTTAGGCAGCCCCATATAGGGTCTCGACCCACTGTTTAAGAAGCTGTACTTCATGCCATGCCCGGTTGAAAAGTGTGCTGCCAAGCTACTTTGAGAATCCTCTTCCAGGGTCCTCTCTCCACTGCCCCCAGCCCATCTAGGAGCTAATGCCAGCATTCCTTAGTAGTAGACTTTCTTTTGGGCCACCAACCAGCTCCCAGGTCGTGACATGGAGACTTCTTATTAGTTATGAATGCTTGGCCTTATCTTTGTCCCACTAGCTCTTATAACTTAATTTAACCTGTTTCTCGTCACCTATGTTTTGCCTGGGGCTTTTTACCTTTCTTTCCTTCTGTATGTCCTACCCTGCATCTAGCTGGCGGCTGCCTGCCTGGCTCTGGGCGCCTCCCTCTTTTTCTCCCTCGTTCTCTCCTCTCTCACTTCTCGAGCCTAGATTCCTCCTCCTACTTATTCTCTCTGGCTGCCAGCTCTGCCTGTCCCTCTACTGCCTAACTATTGGCTGTTCAGCTTTTTACTAGACCAATCAGGTGTCTTAGGCAGGTGAAACAAATGTGACACATCTTTACATAGTTAAACATTCCTTGGTATTGTAAATTTAATTTTTTTTTGCCATTTATTTATTTGCATGTATATTCACGCACTTTGGTGTATTCATGCCATGGCCTGCATGTGGAGGTCAGAGGTCAGGAGAACCGCAGGAGCCAGTTCTCTCCTTCTACCTTGTGGGGTTGGGATTGAAGTCAGGTTGTCAGCTCGGTGACAACAGTCTTTACCTGCTAAGCCATCTTGCCAGCCCTGGTTCTGTAAATTTTTTATTAGATTTATTTTATTTTAAAAAATGATGTGTATATATGTATATCTATATGTGGGTATGTGCATGTGAATGCAGGTGCCAGCAGAGACCAGAAGAGGGCGTCAGATCCCCTGGGGCTGAAGTTACAGGCAGTTGTGAGCTACCCGACATGGGTGCTGGGAAGTAAACTCTGGTCCTCTGGAAAAGCAATAAGCTTTCTCAACCACTGAGCCATCCCTCCAGCCCCTGGTTCTGTAGTTTCTAACATGCCCATAAACAGCTGACGGTTTTCTAGAGAAGTCTGTCTGGCAGGCCTGTCTCTAGTATACGACACGCATTGTTTTAATGAATTCTCATCATTCTCCTCTTATGGATGAGAACACTGAGGTCCAGAGAGGTCGTAGACTTGCCCAGGGTACCCCCGTCTGGGAGATGGCAGGGCTGCGGTAAAGGCCAGGAAACTGAGGCCAGTCTTAGCATCCATGTCACCCCTACCTCGTGCGAATTCTTGAAGACAAGGGAAAGTCTTTGAGACCTGACCTCTAGAAAGGTGCTGGCATTGCCCTCTAGAATTTTATTGGGAATCTTGCAGATCCAGCTTAGCCCTGTGTGATACTGCTGGTGTTTGCCTACATCTCCCCAGTTCACTCACTGGGTGGAAGTTCATATCTGAATTCTCAGGTGCGATTCCATGAGGTCAGTATGCAAAGGTTATGATGGATGTGGGGCTCCTCGGGCTGTATAGCTTGTCTCAGGCCTCGTGAAACTGAGCTCAGTATGCCAGAGGCCACCACAGACCACAGGAAGTTTGGCTGCTGAGTGTGCAAGAACTATCTGGACTGGGGTACAGCAGGAGGGGGGACCTTTCTGGAAGGTGTTCCCCTCTTTAGTCCAGACCTCTGGTCTGAGAAGAATAGTCTGGTGTGGGTGACGATATGTTTGGTTTAACTCCTTAGCACCTGTGGTGTGGTACCACTTCCTCACTTGCAGATCAGGTCCTGGCAGGATGTGGCTGATTTCAGTGGGGTCAATGTCACAGGCTTGGGAAACAGTGGAGGGACTTAAGAGCTTTGGGGAGGAGGGTAACTGGAAAAGCACCATTGTTGGGAGTGCAGTAGAGATGTCTAGGTCACTTGGGCTTTGTTCAGGGTCTGGTCTCCATGACAACAGATGTCTCTATCTCTCCTGAGCTTCAAATTTGGGATAGTAGTTTTCCTCTTTGCATCATCGTGGAAACTGGAAAACCCTGGCTTTGTTGCACTTCTGCCTCCCGTGGTCCCAACCTTGTGGCTGGCAGCAGATGTCCAAGTGTGGCGACCATTATGCAAGAGCTGAGGACAGTAGTCATCTCCGTGTGAAGAGTAATTTCAAGCATATAACAGTACTTTTACAGAGTACAGAACACTTCCTGGAGGACTGGCTGTACTCTTCTGGACAGGGAGACCAGGGCTCCTTGTAGCAGGCTTTTTCTTTTGAGCCACCAACCAGCTCCCAAATCATGACACAGAGGCTTATTAGTTATGAATGCTTGGCCTTATCTTAGGCTCATTTCTTGCTAACTCTTATAACTTAACCTTTATCTCTTCATCTATGTTTTGCCTGGGGGCTTTTTACTTTTCTTTCCTTCTGTATATCTTAATTTCACTGCTTCTCATGTCTAGCTGTCGGCTGCCTGGCTTCTGGGCCGGAGTGTGTCTTTCTCCCCATTCTCTTCTTCTCCTTCTCTCTCCTTTTGTTTAGATTTCTGCTCCTACTTATTGTCTCTGCCCACCAACCCCGCCTATCCCTCTTCTGCCTAGCTATTGGTCGTTCAGCTTTTTATTAGACCAATCAGGTGCCTTGGGCAGGCAAGGTGAAATAGCAACACATCTTTACATAGTTAAACAAAGGCAGCAGAAACAAATGTAACACATATTTACCTCGGTAACAAAGGCAGCGGAAACAAATGTAACACACCTTTACACAGTTAAAGTAACATTCCCCAGCATAAACAAATGTAACGTGTCTTTAGGTAGTTAAATATTCCACAGCAGCTCCTAGGAGCACCAGTGTTTTCACAGAACACTGGGCTCTGCGGCTCTGGCTCTCGCTCTACTGGAGCTCTTGTGTGGCCCGAAATGAGAGGTTGTATAGGGTGCAGAGAAAATAGGAGTTCCGAGCTTAGCAATCTTTCCTGCTCTTCCTGAGTAACCTTGGACAAAAGACAGTTTGGGAATGGTTTTGTCAAAACTCTCTTTGTGGTTGAACCTGGATTTGTGTCTATGTCAGGAAGCAGGATTCAGTCTTGGTGGCTGCAGCCATCTTTGCATTCATGCGGAGACAGCAGAAGCTAACACGCATTCTCAGAGGGTGGGGGCCCTCCTTTGGGTGGCTCAGGGACAGTTTTTGATGGCACATTATTGGCTCTTATAAGGGCTCTCTTGATCTCCCTCTGCATCTGGAAGAGGCAGCCCTCATGGGGTGGAAAGAATGCTGTGGAGGAAGCCGGGGTAGCTGCGCTCCTCCCCACCCTCTTGCCCTTTTGGAACTAAGTGGATTAGATTGTGGGTTTCAATTGTGATTGAAACCCTGCTGTGTGGGAACTGCAGAGGCTTGGCCTTGAGCAGGAATACAAGACACCTGCTTTGGGAACCAGGACTCCCAAACCCTTTCAGCGCAGGACCGACAGAGGTGCTGAGAATATTGATTTTGCTTTCCGTGTAGGTTTGGAGTTAACGTTGCCATTTTCCTTAGACGAGGCCTTTGCCTCGGCCGCTGCTCTACAATGGCACCGTTTCTTCACCTCTTTGTCCCGCCCATTTCTCATGCTGCAGTTCGGTTCGCCCTCCTCTCTCAGGCCTTGCCACTGCTTGTTTCAAATGTTTCCAGCTGGGATGGGCCCTCTCTGCGGCAGCCCACAGGCTGAGGACAGACCGAGGACAGGGCAGGGCAGGTGCTGGGGACTTATTCTAGTCAGCCTACCACTTCCCCATACTCAGGGGAGGGCTGGGGTGGGACAAGAGCAAAGAGCGCCGGGCTGCACCCAGGCCACTCCCGATGTCCCCTCCTGCTGTCTGTCAGCTTTGACCAGGTGCTGGCGGAATAGTGCTGGAGTCAGGCGCACTGGGACTGAGCTGTAACTTGAGGTGTCCCTGTGGAGAGTGGGAAGGCAGCTCTCCTTGGGTCTCTTTATGGCCCAATGGTCCGAGACTATTGCTTGGACAACAGCGTGACTAGGTGAATTGTGCCTCCTAAGGTTACCCGGCCAAAGTCAGGGAAGGAAAGGACCAAGGTCTTAGCAGAGCCTCAAGGCTAGCTGAGGAGACTGGGAGAGACTGGGAGGACTTAGATGTGAGGTGCAACCTGATTCTGTTTCTGTAGGGTGGGGCAGAATGTGGACTGCCCCTGCTCTCTCTGGGACGATCCCCAAGGCTTTCTAGACTGTACTTAACTCCGTCACTCCGGTAATCTCAGAGGCTATTTCCAGAGTCTGAGTGGCCAGGGCCTGATCAGCCACACCCATTACTTCATTCCTCCACTCCTCAGGGGTTCGGCCTCCACAGGGGGCCCAGAACTTGTCCTACAGATTTTCTGAACGTGAACAGCCATTTTCTCAGGATGTCGCGGCGCGCCTAGCAGGTATTCTCCATGCTCTCTGGTAGGCAGCTAGCCAGGAGCTGAAGGGTAGAGAAGAGGGCTGTACTTGCTGAGTGTCCTGACGGCAGAGTCTGAGAACTGGTCACTGCCCCCCCCCCCCCCCCCCCCCCCCCCCCCCCTTCCCCCCTTCACGGCTGCAGCCGCTGAGGTTCAAAAAGGCAGAGTAACTCACTTGTGTTCACAGAGCAGGGTTGTGTCCATGCTGGGCTGGGTGCCAGGCTTGGCAGGCAACTAACTCCTGGCCCTCTGCCACCCTTCCCTGTGTGCCACCGTCAGTCCAGTCTGTAAAATGAGGGGCTGGGTACTTTCTTTGGCAAAGGGTCTCCCTTCTGACTGGGACACTTGGGTGGGCAGTGATCATGGACAGTGCCAGGGAAGTGGGCAGGAATGAGTCCTACTCACTGTGTGGTTGAGCTGCAGGGTGGAGACTAGCCAGAAGATGCCCCAGGGTGCCTGTCCCCTAGCCACTCAGTGAATGGTGTTGCCAGGGAAAGTGTCAACTGCCTGATGCCACAAGCAGGGTCTATAGTCAACTAGGGTCAGGAAACTGGGGTTATGACTCAGATTTGGGAACTCCTCTCCATTCTCCTCCATGGCTCAGTTAAATGTTTGAGTCAGGCTAACCCAATGCCAGGGAACATTCTCAGAAACCCCAAGAAATGAGTCATTGTAGCCCATCACCTTCACAGGGGTGTCCCTTGGCAGTGCCAGGCCATCTTCCTGGCCCTAAGAGGGCAAGATCTCTCCCCTTCTCCTGCTCATGTCCATGGCTCTGTGGCATGGCTTTTAGACACAGGAAATTTTTTCTAGAAGCTGGCTAGGTATTGGGGACTTGGTCATACTCTGGATGGACAGGAACAGGAGTAGAGAGGGCCTGGGGTGGGGGTGGCCAAGGAAAACTGGAAGCCTGGACACATCACCGGTGCTTCTGGAGGAGTCTGAGTGGAGTGATGTAATGATGCAATTCCTTGGAGTCTGTCTAATAGTAAAAGGGATTTATTTTGGGTTAACTCACAATGAGCATAAGGGAGTTGGTCCCAGGATCCAGGAGGGGTGGGGTGTGGTCCAAGGCAGTTTTCTGGAGAACTCTGCCATGATCCACAGCACCAGCATCCAGTATCCAAGACGATGAGGTAGCCAAGAGAGCAAGCACATATGCATTCCAGGTCTTAAGGGGTCCCCTCCTCGGCCACACCCCCAGAGGGGGCTGGTTCCTAGCAGTTACCTGCTGCCTACCAAGGGTGGTGCTTCAGGGGTAAAACACAGACAACCACCCCTACAGTGATGTCTGCCTGCACTCATACAGACCTGTGTGGGGAGCTGGAGAGACGTGGATGAAGCTAAGAGGAAAAGATGCTGAGATGAGCTGATACAGGCTTTGGGAATTGCAGGGCTAGGGGGTGGGATCAGAAGGTTCCCTGGGTCTCTTGCCATGCCTGGGATGGGATCTAGGTCATCTTCCCTGCACTCACTTCGTTTTTAAAATTTTTTATTTATTTATGTGTATGGGTGTTTTGTATGCTTGTATATATGTGCATCACATACATGCCTGGTGTCTTCACAAGCCCTGGGAGTCTAGTTACAGACAGTTGTGAGATGCTTGATGTAGATGATGGGAACTGAACCCAGGTCCTCTGGAAAAGCAGCCAGTGCTTGCAAACACTGAGCCATCTCTCCAGCCTCCTCACCCCCACTTCTTTCCGTGACAATCAGGGTAAGAGATGCTATCTACCATTCTGTTGGGAGTTACAGATGTACTGGGTCTCTTTTCTCTAGAACTGGCTGGAAGTTGAGTGCTTCAGCAGGGGTCATCTGCTTATGGCTTCGCCTGTCCTGATCACCCATGCTTAGACAGAGTAGCCACTGTGCCAACCATGTGGATATCACTGCGGCACAGCTGACCAGTCGAGGCACATATTTGTGGCCAGGCTCAGATCCGCTGGTGAAGACAGACCACCGAGGGACATTATTTCTGAGATCAAAACAAAACACGGTATTTACTAAAGTCTCTGTTCATACCGTGAAAGCATCCTCTTTTTCACACTTTCATGGAAGACATAGTGCTGGTGTAATGTTTCACAAATTATGTAGAGTTTTTTGTATAGTTTTAAAATTATATCTATATATCAGTTTGGTTTTTTGAGATACAGTTTCTCTATGTTGCCCTAGCTGTCCTGAAACTTGCTCTGTAGACCAGGCTGGCCTCGAACTCTGAGATCCACCTGTGATTGAAGTAGAATTACATCACGTTCCCTCCTCTCTTTCTATGTATGCACAAATACATATAAATACCACTTGTGGAGTCCATTTTTGTTGTTTATGTGTGTATGGTTTCAGGGCTGACCACTCTGCATTGGACAACCAATAAGGTTGTTCATCTCTGGGAGAGATTAATTCTTCCCTCAAAAGACATTAGTTGCCTGTAGTTCTGAGGGTGGGACCCTGTGACATTTCTCCCTGCCGATTATCTTTTAAGTTTATTTGGAAACTAGACATCAAAATACCAAACAATCCAATTAAAAAATGGGCTATAGAGCTAAACAGAAAATTCTCAACAGAAGACTCAAATGGCCGAAAGACATTTGAGGAATTGCTCAACATCCTTAGTCATCAGGGAAATGCAAATCAAAATGACTCTGGGATACCACCTTACACCTGTCAGAATGGCTAAGATCAAAAACACTGAAGGCAGCTTATGTTGGAGAGGATGTGGAGCAAGGGGAGCACTCCTACACTGTTGGTGGGAATGCAAACTTGTACAGCCACTCTGGAAATCAGTATGGCAGTTTCTCAGAAAATTGGGAATAAGTCTTCCTCAAGACCCAGCTATACCACTCCTGGGCATATACCCAAGGAATGCTCAATCTCACCGCAAGGACACATGCTCAACTATGTTCATAGCAGCATTATTCGTAATAACCAGAGCCTGGAAACAACCTAGATGCCCCTCAACTGAAGAATGGATAAAGAAAGTGTGGTACATATACACAATGGAGTACTACTCAGCAGTAAAAAACAATGACATCATGAAATTTGCCGGCAAATGGATGGATCTAGATAATATCATCCTGAGTGAGGTAACCCAGACTCAGAAGGACTAACACGGTATGTACTCACTCATAAGTGGATACAAGAAGTAAAGCAAAGGATAACCAGACTACAACCCACAGCTCCAGAGAAGCTAGCTAACATGGAAGACCCTAAGGGGATGCATGGATCACCCTGGGAAGGGGAAATAGAGGAGATCTCCATGAGTAAACTGCGAGTGAGGGGTGGGCATTGGAGGGTAGGGGATGAGGGATGAGAACATAAGGGAACAGTCGAGCTGGAACAGGGATGAAGTGGGAGAGCAATGAAAGAGATACCATAATAGAGGGAGACATCATGCGGATAGGGAGAAACTGTGTGCTAGGGAAGTTCCCAGGAATCCACAAGGATGACCCCAGCTTAGACTACTAGTAATAGTGGAGAGGGTACCTGAACTGGCTTACCCCAGTAATCACATTAGTGAATACCTTAACTGTCATCATAGAGCCTTTCTCCAGTAACTGATGGAGGCAGATGCAGAGATCCACAGCCAAACACCAGGCTGAGCTCCAGGAGTCCAGTCAAAAAGAAAGAAGAGGGATTCTGTGAGCAAGGGGCATCAAGATCATGATGGGGAAACCTACAGAGACAACCAAACCAAACTAGTGGGAACTCATGAAATTTAGACCAACAGCTGTGGAGCCTCCATGGAATGGGACTAGGCCCTCTGCATAAGCGAGACAGTTGTATAGATTGATCTGCTTAAGGAGCCCCCTGGCAATTAGATCAAGATCCATCCCTGGTGCATGAGCAGGCTTTTTGGAGCCCACTACCTATGATGGGACACCTCGTGCAGCCTTGAGGCAGGGGGAGGGGCTTGGACCTGCCTCAACTGAATGTACCAGGCTCTGCTGACTCCCCATGAGAGTCCCTACCTTCTTGTAGGAGGGAATGGGGGGAGGCTGGAAGGGCGGAGGAGGGAAGAGGGGGATCTGTGATTGGTATGTAAAATGAATAAAAAATTTTTATTTAATAAGAACATTTAATAAGAAAAGAAAAATATCCTTTATTTTTTATTTTTCATTTAATTTTATGTGTATGAGTGTTTTGTCTGCATGTGTGTCTGTGTGTCACCTGTGTGCCTGGTGTCCACTGAGGAAGATGGCGTTATCACCTGGAACTGGATGTGGACACTTGTGACCCACCATGTGGGTTCTGGAATCAGCCCCTACTCCTCTGGAAGAGCAGCTAGTGCTCTTGACTGCTAAGCCATCTCTCCAGCCCCAATGTAGTTGATTTGACAGTTCAAAAAAAAAAAAAAAAAAAAAAAAGAAAGAAAAGAATGGTTTTTCCTCTGAGAAGTTGAAGGTAGAGAGCAGGCTGCCCTTTGAGTGTGCACTTGCAGGACTCACAGTCTTACTTGCCCCTTTGAAGAATTGAGGCTATTTCCCCGACCTGTCAGATTGCTCCTGGAGGCTGCACCTAGCTGTCTTTGAGTTCTGGGAAACAGGGAGAAGAGCATAAGTTTATCTCAGGGCAAGGCCTAGATGAGGCCAGAAATCTCCAAGCAAACTTGGAGAGCCATTTCCACCCGTGAAACAGTAGTCCCCCAGTGCATTCAGCGTGTGCTTGCCTTTGTGCTGATCTGAACTTGTGTGTGCTCTCAGTCTGTCCTTGAGACTGCCTAGGGAATGCGTACGGTCATTGTCCCCACTTTTCAGATGGGGCCAGCGATTCCCGAGGTATGGAATGACCTACCGCTGGGTGAGCAGGGGAATGAATTAGCCTCCAGTGTTCAGGTATGTCCCACCTGAAACTGTGGCCAAGAACTGAGGCACTGGGACCCTGGTTTACTCCAGCCCGCACTCATGTGCACACTCTCTTTGCCTGTGAGACCAGTTTTATTCTCTTTTTCTGGCAACATCTCTTTCCCATTCCCAGCCCCACCAGATCTGGCCCTTCTGCCTTTATTTCTAGGTTGACTGGAGCTGGCAGGGAGCAGACAAACTGAGGCCATCAAAATTTAATAAATTGGAGGAGTCTGTGTTCTGAGACTTGCTGACATCAAAATGTGCCTTGGCCCTGCTGTCGGCCGGGCATCTTGGGGAGGTTGGGGCTTGGTGCCGCAGCTGCTCCCCTCCTCCCAGAACTCTGGTTGAGTAGTGGTCAGGGAGGTTCTAACCTGCCAGGATCCTAGCCTTGATCTGGAAGGGGATCAGTCATTTGGGAGCCATCTGTGCTCTTGGGTTCCCTTGCAGGGGTAGTCTTCTCCATTTTGCCCGCTTTACCAGGGTATGGTCCCTGAAAGAAGGCAGAAGAGAGGGACCCAAGGCCAGTTTCCCAGAGCTGACCTCTTCATCAAACATTGCCGTGACTCATGCATAGAGCCCCCAAATCCTTGAGGACAGAGTGTCTGTGACAGCATTCCCTGCCAAGTTTTGGGCCTGGTGCCAAGATAGGGCCAGTAAATGTTTGTGAGATACGGGAATGGACAGGCCTTGCTAGGGAAGAGAGCAGAGCCTGGGATCCCAGGGACTTCTCAGACTTGGAGATGGTCTGATGCAAATCACATGACCTAGGGAAGACATGAAACCTCTGAGCTACAGTCTGCTCAGCTGAAAATGTTGGGTAACAGTGCAGCTGTTGAAGGGCAGGAGCTGATGGGTATTATGTGACTAGGACAGGGCATGGGATCTGCAAATGTCTGCCACTTTTGACACCTCTACCAAGCCTGGTCTGGACTCGGGAGTATGGGGCCCAAGTCTAGGAAGGACTGGCTAGTCCCCTCTGGTTTATTTTTCCCTAGTTGATGTTGTTGGAGTATTGCCCACTCAACCTCACAGCTATGGAAAGAACATAAAACCTCTCTCTCTCTCTCTCTCTCTCTCTCTCTCTCTCTCTCTCTCTGTATACTTAGAAGCCAACAGCTCTGGGTTCAAGTGTTGACTCATTATCTGACTGTGTGACTTTGGGTAGGGTAGCTCACTTAACCTTACAGAAAGACAGTTTCCCCATAGGTAAAGGGTGTTGCTAGTTCTTCTCTGGATACAGTGAGCGAAGTGTGAGATGTGCCAGCACAAACATGGACTTTGTATCAGGGAAGAACAATTGCTTTGAAAGGGGGTGCTCACACTGACCCGAAGCTAGCTAGGCATCCAGCTTGGGCCTGGGCGTTCGGGGGTCATTGGTATCAGATGAGCTGACCTCTCTGAAACTTTGCATCTGAGGAGGAGAAGGTAAATGACCAGGGTGCGACAGAGGACAGACTGTGGTCGGAACTTAATGAAGTAAAGTCTGATCTGGCATGAGGCCAACTAATCCATAGCTGCAAAATTGGTTCCATTAGCTCTCTTAATGAGCTACAAAAGCTGGGAAAATGAGTGTGAGAGAATAATGGCACATGTCTGAGGCTCTAATTTGAAACTGTGGCTAAGAAGTTAGATTTGACATCACTACCAGCTCCCTAAATAGCACTGGTACTCTTGAGGATACGGCCACAGGGAGTGTTGGGGGGAAGAGCGGAGTTGTGACGACTTTGGTTTTAAAGGTCCATGCTTAAAGAAGCTCTTGTCAAGCCAGCCAAGTGGCTCAGCAGGTAAAAGTGCTTGTCACGAAGCACTTTTTCATCCCCAGTGCCTACATGATGGAAGGAGAGAATTAACTCCAGCAAGGTGTCCACACACCTACTATGGCACACACGATCCTGCAAGCACACACAGGCACACAAGATAAAAGTAAATAGGTGTTAAAAATACTAAAAAGGATGCCGGGCGGTGGTGGCACATGCCTTTAATCCCAGCACTCGGGAGGCAGAGCCAGGCAGATCTCTGTGAGTTCGAGGCCAGCCTGGTCTACAGATCCAGGACAGGCACCAAAACTACATAGAGAAACCCTGTCTTGAAAAATGAACAAACAAACAAAACTACTAAATAGGAAGACACGCTTGTCTCTGTACCCTGAACTGACCTGGATGATGTTTGCACCTAGATCAGAGGTGGAGGCTGTGCCTTATGCTCTCAGCAGACAAAAACAGCCAGAAGAGCACACTGGCACGTGAAGGCCAGGGGCAAGTGTGTTCACAACCCTCACAGAGTACAAGGCAGAGGCGGTCTCATATATAGGTCGGAACCAGATGTGGTGGTGCACACCTGTAATGTCAGCACTCGGGAGGCTAAAACAGAGGATCATGAGTTTGAGGCTAGCCTGGGCTTCATAATGAGATCCTATAAACAAACAAAAAGGCTGAAAAATGAATCCTACTATTCCAATGGTGTCTTTTATAACACTAGAGAAGTAGTCCCTGTGGGGGTCACAGTCCCCATCATTGTAGAATTAGAAGCCATAAGGGATCTTGGAGCTGGCTGAGTTAACAACTCTTGTTAAGGAGGAAGTGTGGCAGGGCTTCTTTTGTTGTCTTTTATTTTGTTAAAGCAACACACAGAGTATTAGATTCATTATAACATTTTCTTAATTTTCTTTCCCTCCTTCCCTCCCTCCCTCCCTCCCTCCCTCCCTCCCTTCTTTCTTTCTGTTTGGTTTTTGGTTTTTCTGAGACAGGGCTTCTCTGTTTAACAGCCTTGGCTGCCCTGGAACTTGCTTTGTAGACCAGACTAGCTTTGAACTCAGAGATTTGCCTGCCTCTGCCTCCTGAGTGCTGACCTCCTGGGATTAAAGGTGTGTACCACTAGACCTGGCTCATTATGGCTCGCTCGCTCTTTCTTTCTTTCTTTCTTTCTTTCTTTCTTTCTTTCTTTCTTTCTTTCTTTCTTTCTTTCTTTCTTTCTTTCTTTCTTTCTTTCTTTCTTTCTTTCTCTCTCTCTCTCTCTTTCCTTTCTTTCTTCCTTCCTTCTTTCCTTCCTTTCTTTCTTTCTTTCTTTCTTTCTTTCTTTCTT
>CABHPQ010161269.1:0-35556 GCA_902168405.1 Peromyscus aztecus | reverse complement strand
CTTCTACATCCAGCCTCCTTTCTGCTTCCACATCACATGTGTTCTGTTCCCCTCAGAGACCTCCTCTCCCCCAAAACACCTGCGCCTTCCCCTCCCATGGTCCACTTTCTAGTTTTAGTGTTTTTGCTTATTCATGACCTCCTTTGTTTTTGTTGTTGTTGTTTTCGAGACAGGGTTTTTCCATGTAGTTTTGGTGCCTGTCCTGGATCTCTGTAGACCAGGCTGGCATCGAACTCACAGAGATCTGCCTGCCTCTGCCTCCCGAGTGCTGGGATTAAAGGCGCCCGGCTCATGGCCTCCTGTGTGTGAATATGGGTTTCCTACAGGGAAAACAGTAGGAGTTGAAAGCTGTGTTTTCCTATAACACTGTTCGGTTCTTCTGCCCAGTGTTTGACACTGGGCATGTGCAACCCTGGTTCATCAACGGCTGGGAATGCAGTGCTTCACTTCCTGTCTGCCCTGGCCAGAGGCCAGCATGAAACCTCTAATGAGTGAGAAGGTGTTGAGGGGATACACCAGTCCTTGGCCCTTGTCTCCTCTCTGTCCTCTGGCAAAGAACAAAGCCGGAATCCCAACAAAGTAGGGGGTCTGTTTATCTTGGTGCTAAATTCAGTCTTTGTGGGGGAATCCATATTAAACACGTCCGTGTGTGTCTTCCTGGATCTTTTGCAAAACGACTGCTGAAGGTGTGCTACAACGCCTTGCCTGCTGCCTCTCATGTAAGGGTTGATACTAAATTGCTTTTGGAGTTTGGTCTCTTGGAAAAGCTGTAGTGTTTACCTGGTTTGTTTCTTTGCCAAGACATCCAGGAAGCTCAGAATTAAAATTTGTCTTTGTTTATACTTATAAACTTAAATGGGTTTCTGGTAATTTTGTCTTTTCATTCTAGAGACAACCAGAGGCTTTTGTTTCACTTGGCTCCTCTTGTGCTTTGGAATTATATAATGCCTGAAATCTTGTGGTCCATGGACAAAGTCCATGGAGATCATGGGGTTTGGAGTTTCTGTGGCTCCTCTGTGGAGCCTCCTCATGTCCTGTGTTATCCTCCCATGGAGCTGGGACCTCAGTGGTCTAAATGGAAGATGTCTAATAGAAGTTTCCAGGCTCTGTCTTGGGCAAGGCTGTCATAGGTTCTTTCTTGAGATTCTCCTTGTGCCCAGTTCTCTGCTTGTCACTGTGGAGAAATTGAAGCTGTTGGAAGAGCTAATGGACAGATGGATGAATCCCATTCTCTGAGAGTTCAAAGTCAACTTCATAGAGACTGGAGGTGCACGCAAAGCCAAGTGCCCAGTCCCCACATACCCCATACTTTCTGTACACCATGCATATACCCCTACACATGCACTTTGTCATGTGTGCACACACATATACCTCCATGTGCTTATACACCTGTTCTCACATTTATTTAGAATTTAGTTTCCCGAGTCTTGTGCAAGCTATGGTTTTCCAACTTGTGGCCACCTCTTCCTCTCATCTCCCCTCAGATGCTCTCTCAAAACTCTGTTCTCTTCCTCTCCCAGCCGCCACAGTGAGACTGGAGGCCCCAGGGCAATGACTTCATCTTCCTGAGCCTCTGTTTCCTTCATCTGCAAACTGAGGCTAATGGTTCCCACCCTGCTTGCCTCATAGGGTGGCACCAAGCATTCCCAGGAGATAAAGGGCAGCAGAGTGTTTTGTAAATTGCAAATTGTTTTCCAAACAAACAAATGCTACTGTTATGTTCTTAGTCCTGGAACTCAAGAATTAAGCCACTGTCACTACACCCTGTATTTGTGTGGGAATGGGCAGATTTGGGAGGGAGAGCTGCCTTTCCTGGGCCCAGTTCCACCTAGGGCTGCCAGAAGGGCACCAGCAAGTCACTGGCTTGCTAGGGTCTGGCCATCTGGCTGTCAGGTCTGAGTGCAGGAGAGAGAATTTGGCAAAGGAGAGTGAGGGAGAAGGCAAGGTGGAAACCACTGCTTGAAAGGCTTAGGCTAGAGAAGTGTTCAAGGACATGCCACCTCAAATTCAGTACTTTGCTGAGCTTCAGTGGGGTCCAGACTTCAGCTATAACCAGGAACCCTGACTCTTCAGAAGGAAGCCTTATAGTGTATAGTGTATAGCTGTTTGTGTCTGTTGGGTACTAGCTACAGTCATGGAGCTGCCCAGATGTCATTGCTAACCCTCAGCTTTTTTTTTTTTCCAGAGCTGAGGACCGAACCCAGGGCCTTGCGCTTGCTAGGCAAGCGCTCTACCACTGAGCTAAATCCCCAACCCCTAACCCTCAGCTTTGATGGACCCCGAGGAGCCCAGGAGACAGCAGTGAAGCAAGGGTGGGGGCGTCTATAGTTTGTCATAAGCTCCTTCCCTAATCTTTGTGTCTCTCCCGCAACTGTCACTGGGCAAACTGTTGCCCATTCTAAGTAGAGATGAGTGGGCTCCGGTGTGGCTATGGGGTCTCTCCATGGGTGGTGCTGTAGCAGTGGCTCCAATAGGGACTTTGCAAGCAGGGCCTGTCCAAAGGCTCCCTTTGTTACCGAGGCTTACAGTTTTACCCTGGGGAAACAGAGGCCCAGAGAGACAAGGGTATTGGCTTAAGGCGTACTAAGAATAGAGTCTGGGCCTCTTGTCCCTGAGCCTGTGTTCATTCTCATGCTTGGGGACACAGTTTAAGAAGGATCATGTAGAGTCATGTACCTGCATGAATGAAGTCAACTTGCCGTGGGGATTAGAGGAAGTTCTCATGGGTCCCCGGAAGAGGGAGGAAAGTCTGGTTCACTGGGGAGAATGGAGGAGGTATGTACAGAAAGTTTGGCCAGGATGTCATGCCTGTCCTTTGTGGAGCCTGCCTCTTGTTCTTATCTTGTTCCCATAATGCATTGTAAGTGTTTCCTCCTTTCCTCCCTCCTTCATGGATGTAGTCACCTAATTTACAAGTAATATCAGAGACAAAGCCGGGCTCTGTGCCAGGCCCTGTTCCCCAGGACTGGGAACCAGAGGTGACCAAGCAAGACAGACCCTGCTCTGTGGGCTCATAGTTTGATGAGGGAGGCAGTGGGATGTTGGCCTTGGGAGAGATTTCGAGAACAGTCATGTGATCAGGGACTAGTTATTTCCTCTCTTTGTGCTTCAGTTTCTTATCTAAAAAATAATGATAATGATGTACTTGCCTCCTAATATTTGTAACATGTTCTGAACAAAACCAGGCACATTGAAAATACAGTGTCTGTGTATATTTGTTTAAGAAGTGATCAAAGGAACAAGCTAATTGTAGGCTGTGAGCATTGCGGCATGGGAGGTAAAAAGGGCTATGACGTGGGAGCTTTCTGGGGAGCTGGGAATGTTTGCCATCTCGATGGGCGTGTGGTTCCCAGCGTGTGTAGGATTGTCTAAACTCATTGAACCAGACCTGTGAGACCTGTACATTTTACTGACTGTAAATTATACTCAACAAACAAACAAACAAACAGAAACTTTATAGACAGAGGAGAGAACTACAGGATGAAAGGAGACTGTTGGAGTCCTTTTTAGGAAAGATGGTCAGGAGGGCTTCTGGAAGGAGGTGACATTAAGGGGAATCCTGAAGGAGGAGGAGGCAGAGAAGGAGCTTCTAGCTGTGGGGAAAGAAGATGAGGAAACTTAGCTTTTACAAGATTTGGAGGCTGACAATGTAGCTCAGTTGGTAGAGCACTTGATCCCCAACACTTCATAAACCAGGTGTGGTGGCACATGCCTAAAATCCCAACTCTCAAGAGGTAGAGGCAGGAGGATCAGGAGATCAAGGTCATTCTTGGCTATATAGTGAGTTCAAAACCAGCCTGGGCTCTATGAGACCTTGTTTCAAAAAAAAAAAAAAACAAAAAGAAAAAGAAAAAACAAACAAACAAACAAACAAAAGCCTAGCAGTGGTGGTGCACACCTTTAATTCCAGCACTCAGGAGGCAAAGGCAAGTGGATCTCTGAGTTTGAGTTCCAGGACAGCCAGGGCTACACAGAGAAATCCTGTCTCTCAAAAATCAAAACAAAACAAAACATAAACAAAGCCAAAACCAGATTTATGTGGTCAGAGAGATGGCTCAGTGAGTATAAATCACTTCCTGCACAAGCATGGGTACCTGAGCTGGCAATCTCCAGCGTTCATGTAAAAGGTGGGTGTGGCAGAGCATGTCTGTTACTGCAGTGCTGGGTGAGACTGAGATGGCAGATCCTAGGGACTCACTGGACAGCCAATATAGCTGAAACAGGGAACCCCAAGTTCAGTGAGAGACCCTGTTTCCAAAAAAAAGATGGCTCATGGTTAAGAATGCCCACATGGTAACTCACAACTGTCGGTAACTCCAGCTCCAGGGAATCTGATACCATCTTCTGGCTTCCTTGGGTACCACGCTCACATGTGGTGCACATACATGTATGCAAGCAAACACTCATACACATAAAATAAAAATAAATTTTTTAAAAAGTGGAGAGGAAGTGTGATGTTGCCGGGTTGTGGTGGCACACTCCTTTAATCCCAGCACTTGGAAGGCAGAGACAGGTGAATCTCTGAGTTCAAGACCAGCCTCGTCTACAGAGCTAGGTCTAGGATAGCCAAAACTGTGCAAAGAAACCCTATCTCAGAGAGAGAGAGAGAGAGAGAGAGAGAGAGAGAGAGAGAGAGAAGACACCATTGTGGTGTTTGGCTTTCACAAGTTCATGAACAGGCAAGTGCACCCACTCATACACACACACACACACACACACACACACACACACACACACACACACACATCGGAGACTATGCTGAGGGACAAACCAAGGTGGCAGAAGTGACAGTCCAGGAGGTTTCTTGGCAGCTGGGACTAAGTGGGCCCAGGTTCAGGGCTCTGACCCCTGTGGTCTCACCTGCAGAGAGAGCAGAGGACTCGCTCGTTGATTTACTGGGAGCAGTCATTGTCCCGTGCTGTGCCTCTTCTCGGGGCCTTGGTACTAAAGGACTATTTGTTTAGTCTACAGGGGAAGTAGGGGAGGGGCCTCACCCAGCCTCATCTCAGAGCATCAGGCCCAGCTCTGCGTTTCACTGGCCTGGACCACCTGTTTAGGGCCCAGAGGTAGCAGATCACGAGGTGGGTGAAGAAGACAAGTCTGGGTGCTGGGGCTGAGGGTGTTTGTCTAGAGGGCCTGTGAGAAGAGGAGGGGCACCTGACCCCGCTGGATGCATTCCATCTGTGAACTTGGGGTCTCTGAGAAGAGAGAGGGCTTGGGTGGGAATGAATGACAGAGGGAGTCAGAGCGAGGAGGGGTCTAAAGCCAGTCTGGGAGGCCTGACAGACACGTCAGCCTGGGGAGCGGGAAGGTTAGGAGGTGGACGAGAAATGTTGTCTAAAGAAGGCTGACTCACCTAGGGGTCCGTGGCTGAGAACGACAGAGCCACCTGGGACACAGTAGAGGTGGGCTGCTCTGGTGATTGCAGGATCTGAGACAAAGGTCCTCAACTCTGACAGCAGGAAGCTGCTGCAGTGTGGACCGCAAAGATATTCTGAGAGGCCAGGCTCCATGGTACCCAGAAGTGGCCTTGGCCCACAGTGTTCCAAACATACCTACCCGGACAGGGTAACAGAGTAGGGAACTCAGAACTGACAGAGGGGCTTAGTAACTCCTGTATTTCTTGCACTGCCTGTATTCCCAGGCCGAAGCAGAGAGAAACAACCCCAGAGCTATAGGAACAGCCAAAGGGCAGAAGATTCCAGAAACCACTGCTTTCCTCTCCCTTCCCTGGGACACTGCCCTATCTTTATCTGGAGAGCTTGGTTCCATAGCGATCTTAATTGTGTAAAATATAGCTGGTCCTTGGATGAGCAAGGCAGCTGGGGTGGCTTGTCACTACTGTCCCGTTCTGGGCCCTCTCCGCTTGTTTGCTGGCTTCTCTCACAACTCCTCCAGGCTCTCACTCCCAGGGTTTGCTCATTTCCGATGATCAGCCTTATGGAAGGCAGCCATAGCCCAAGGCTGTTAACCTGGGCGAGATTCCTGACACTTGCCTACTTCATGCCCGCTTTACTGAGATGAGTCTTGTGGGGATGACTCTGTTATTACTGCATTTTACAGGGTTGTGGGCTGAGGCTTGGAGCTGTGCATACTTACTTAAGGTCAGACTAAGTACTGGAGGAATTCAATTCCCAAACTACATCCAACTCCACTCAGTTGTCATTTTCCTCAATTAGAGTCCTCCCTGTCCTGAGTTTATTCCTCTTGTGTTATAACCTGGGGTCTATATAGGCATGGGATGAGGGTGCCTCTAGGCATGGGGTCAAGGTGACCCCATCTTTAGCATTATCCCTTTGCTCTGCACAGAAGATCTCAGGGAGGCTACAGAGTTACGTTGAAAGCCAGAGGTCATGACCAAACAGCTAATTTTATCTTATTTATTTAATTTTGGTGTGTGTGTGTGTGTGTGTGTGTGTGTGTGTGTGTGTGTGTGTGTGTATTTAGAAGACAACTTACTTCCTTCTACTATGTGGGTCCCAGGGATCAAACATGGGTCACCAGGCTTGGTTACAGGAACTTTTACCCACTGAGCCTTCTCAGCAGCTCCAAGCCACTCATTTTAGAAGCACTTTTCTTGGTAGTGACAGTTTTGTTCCTGCACCCACTCCTGGAGAATGTGATGTCTTAATTACCTTTGCTCTTGCGGGAACGCAGCTGTGTCTCCCTCCACTCAGGGTCAGGTCCCAGAGGGATAGACTGACGGACACAGGCCTCCCTGCCTCTTCAGACACCCTCTGTATATATAGTTCCAACGTCTTTTCTGTGTTCTGATCTTTACCTTTTGCCTTCCTCTAGCACCCCCATATTCCCATAGAGATTCTGGATGATGGACACAAGGCGTCACCAAGGGCCTGCAGATCCCAATCAGCCTGGATAACTGGGCAACCCTGTCATCAGTTGTAAAAACGAGGCTGTAAAGATACGTGGTCCCTGGCCTGCTGCCCCGTGACTCATATGATCCACCACAAACCTTGCTCAATCTCTACTTCATTTGCTTCCCCTGAAAAGAGAATCAGGGACTTTTCTGACCTCTGAACTCTAGCCTGTCAGGGTCTAACCGCCCAGGGCCCTCTAGACCTGATGGCTAAGCTGCTTGTGCCCAGGGCCGACCCTTCAAGTTCAGAGGCTCACTGGACCATAAAGCAGGGAAAACTGGATTTCAATTTTCATTCTGCTCCTCACAGATAAATTCCTGATGCTTGGGCAGGTCACAGGCCTCTTTGAGCAAGGGGAGGAGGGTAGTAAGTATGAGCCTGATGCCCTTGGTGCCTGCCTCCACAGCTCCTGTACGACAGCCCCAAGGCCCGGCAGGAAGTGGACCACCACTGGCAGGCCTCAGGTGGCCCCCACATCGTGCGCATCCTGGACGTGTATGAGAACATGCATCATGGCAAGCGCTGCCTCCTCATCGTCATGGAATGGTAGGCAGGTACCCTGCCTTTAACCCCTCTGGTGTCCTTGTGCCCCCAGGATCACTGCTATCCAAGGACTTTCCTCCTCAGATGGCAGCTCCGAGTGCCACTCCAGCTCTTGAGGAGCAGTGCAGGGGACAGTCACAGGCCTTGGATTTGTAGAGCTGGCCACCAGGGCATTTCCACAAGGGCAGGAAAAATACTTCCATAGCTTTCTGTTGCCTTTCTGGACAGGACTTCCACTCTGCAAGGAGTTGTCAGAAAAGGCTGCCAGGCCCTGAATGTGTGGGCAGGGAGCTTTGGGAAAGAGCAGGATATACACAGCTCCTTGGCTTTCTCCTTTCTATGGGACTTGTCCTATTGGATGCTGGGTATTGAGGCCTGGGGACAGGAGCCATTGGCCACCTCCACCCTGGGTTTGTGCCATCAGTACTAGGGCACAACCTTAGCCTTCCTCAGACCCTACGCCCCCGTCTGGGTTCTTTTTGTCTGCCAATCAAGTATCTCCTCCCTCCATAAGTTAGCTAACTGTTCAGATTTGGGGTTCAGACCCTGGCTCTGCCACCCACGAGCTGTGGGACTGTGGGCACCTGCTAATCTTTCTGAATCTCTGTAACTCAAATGTTAAATGTGGAGGAAGATCGTAATGAGGTGTTCACCCCGAGCTTGACTCTGTTCCAAGCTCTCCCTGTATATCACCCAGTCAATCTTCATGACTCCTGGAGGTTGGTGTTATTATTCCCCTTTAACAAAAGAGGTAGCTGAGGGAAAGAACCAGACCAGGGTTCCGTAGCATTGTGCATGAAGGGTGGAACTCAGGGCATTGCACACCCCAATCACACGGAGAGCAATGGACCATGAAGATGACAATGGACGTCTCGTTATGCATCTGGAGGAGGACCCTTGGATAGGGTTGGGAGTGTCCAAGATCTCACAGCCAGGCAGAGCCAGCACCACAGGGAGCATGGGAGTTTCCTGGCAAGGATCCAGGCTTACCACCTTTTCTTAGTTCCGAAAGTTCAGATCAATCCACCCAAGCTGACAGCCCACCATCTGCCAGGCACATGGGCCCAGACCTCTGATCCAGGGCAGAGCGAATTGGTGATACTCAGTTCTCCTCCTTTCTGCCTGTCTTGCAGCATGGAAGGTGGTGAGTTGTTCAGCAGGATTCAGGAGCGTGGTGACCAGGCTTTCACTGAGAGAGGTTTGTGTGGGTCCTGGGGCCAGTGAGGAGTTAGTGTGGGAAGGCTACACAGGAGTTGCTATGAGATACTGGGCAAGGCCTGCCCCTCGCTGAACCTCAGGATTCACATAAGAACCAAAGACAATGAGGTAGACTGTCCCATCCCCTCAAGGGGTAGGTTCTTTGAATCTGTAACATTATAGACAGACTATCTGCGGTCTTGAGGTGGAAAACTTGGTGCTGACCCATGGTAGAACTGATATGAGGTAGTGTAGGCCTGAGGAAAGAGGTCTGGGTGATCTCAGAACATCCTTGGAGGAAATTGAAATGTCTGGGTGGGTATCTAGGATGGAAGACCTACTTAGGTTGCTTGACTGCCATCTAGTGCTCAAGAGAGATTATAGGGTGGGTGTCCCTCAGGTCACATGACTTTTAACTGACATTGTGTCCCCCTTCCTCTATCTGTGCCTGCAGAGGCTGCAGAGATAATGCGGGACATTGGCACTGCCATCCAGTTCTTGCACAGCCAGAACATTGCCCACCGAGATGTCAAGGTGAGCTGCCAGAACTCAGCCTGGGGGACAGTGAAGGAGTTACTCACTCATAGCTCCCAGCACTCACTGAATTGAGCCTAAGTGCCTTGCCTCAGCTTCCCCGCTCAGGCTGCTCTTCTCTCCTCCCATGGTACAGCACACGCATTCTGCTCTTGCCAGATGGACCTCCTTGTTTTCTTCAAACACTGGGTAATCCCAATAGTAAGGAGAATAACTGCCTGCTTCCAGCCAGTGGGCCCCGACAAGCATCTCTTTTCATCCTCACCTGGCTCTGTGGGATGGGGCCATTACCCATTTCATAGACAAGCAAACTGAGGCTCTTTGAGAAATTACCTGTCTTGCTTTAGGCTGTGAAGTTGCTGCGTGGGGATTCATTTGTTCACTTGCTCAGCAAGAAGTTTTATGACCATCAATGTGCCAGACCTTTGAGAGGGGCTGCCTTATAGTGTAGGTCTTCTGTGAAGTCACAGACAGAGTTTAAACTGATTAGGCTCCCAATCAACAGCATTTAAATAGAAAGAAGCCATTTGCTGGCTATTTGAGGAAGGAATCCAGGTGGTCCCAGGGCTGGGCCTGCTTGCCTTCCCAGTGAACGGGCTTGAAAGATAGGAAGCACAATGCTCCAAATGTTCTTTTCTGGGAAAACTGAGATCTCCCGGGCAGCCCTACATACACATAGCTATATGCATGCACACACATAATCATTTGTGTGTGAGCCACTGTTAGCACAGAGTCTGTTCCTCCTCGCCTCTGCTTGGCTTATTTCCTCCTAAGCCTGGACCTCGGAGAGCAGAGAGGCTAGCTGGCATGCCTCTCTGGTTGAGGGTTGCGATTCAGGATACACACGCAGCCAAAGCAGATCCACCTTCTAAATCCTTGCTGTATGTTAGCCCCTGAGTTCCTTTTTCCTAAGAGAAGAAAAGCCTGCAGAGCAGAATATGCTAAACCGCTTCTCTGTTTATTCTGATCCAAGGTCAGATCATCTCAAACAGAGCTAAGAAACAGCTCCCACTGGATCCAAACTGGAGCGCTATTTTTCCACCCCAGTTTTGCTTGGGCATCATCCCTCCTGCTTGTTGGCATAGGCCTAGATCCTACCTGTCCACGAAAAGCCAGCTTTCAGGGCTGCCTCCTCCATGGAGCCCTGCGGGCTGTCCCCATCTGCCAGGCCCATCTGTGCTTTGCAACTAGGAAGATTTCTTCTGTGTAGCTCCTGAGGTCTGCGTTCGGGGGCACCTGCTCCCTTGAGCTATCTCAAATGGGCCTAGCCTGCTGGCTTTGTGGGCTTCCTTCTGGGTTGGATGTGGGACATGTGCTTGGCAATACTGGCTTATGAGCTGTCTGCTTTCTATTCTACTCCAGCATCTTTCTGGCATTTCATGGTATTCACACCAACTTAGGAACAGAAGTTTCTGCCTAGGGGCTTCTATGGCACCTGGTCATTCATGGTCTTGGTTGAACACCTGCCTCACTTTTCTCTCTGGGAATGAAGGTATCAGCTCCAATCCATGGTGATGACCAAGGTCCAGATCTTTTCATAAAACAGAGCTGGCTCATCATGTAATGGGATGGAGGCAGGGATTAGAGATTACTTTGGGGCTCTGTCTCCTCCTGACACCTTTCCTCTTTACCAATGCTTTCTTTCTCTTCCGGATGTAGCCTGAAAACCTGCTCTATACATCCAAGGAGAGAGATGCCGTGCTTAAGCTCACCGATTTTGGCTTTGCCAAGGAAACCACCCAAAATGCCCTGCAGACACCCTGTTACACTCCCTATTATGTGGGTGAGTCTTAATGCATGTGGCTTGTATCCCCCTTGCTGTATACTGCTGTAGAACGGGGCAGCCAGTGGGTTGTGGGAACCAAGGAGTTAAAGCCTGATGAGGAGGGAGGAGGGAGGAGAGAGGAGAGAGGAGAGAGGAGGGAGCACTCTTGTCTGCATGGAGGCGGGTGACGTGGGGGGCCGGAGGCTGCAAAAATATTCTTCCAAACTTCAGCTTCTGCTTTTGAAAATAGATCCAGGAAAATTCTGGCTGTGGCCTGTGAGCTGAATGACATCACAGCAGCTCTAAATATATACGTGATAAAAGGCTGCCATCAGCTCGGGACGGAGCCCAACGGCGGTTGTTTTTCTCCGGTTTTCATCTTCATATTCAGAAAGTGGGCAGGCCTTTTCTCCTACATTAGAAGGATACAGGGTACTAGTCACCTGCCGGTGGGAAAGGGTCCCTTGAGTCAGGAATTAGGTGGGACTTGGCGGGGAGGGAGGGGGCGCGGAGAGCGCGGGGGTCCACACTTAATGATTCCTGGGAAAGCTCCAGGCAGCCTCCTAGATTGCCAAAGGCTCCTGTAACAAGTGCCCCTTCCCTGAGAGTAGGGCAATAACTGAAGCTTTTTCCCTTTGGGGAGGGCAGCTAAGGGGTAGGAAACTCCAGAAACGGCCCCCTGATTACCAGGGTGAATTCTGCAGGACTTTAATGTTAAGTCTGGCCTGCTGACCTCATTGCACTGATTGGAAGACTGAGGTCGATGCGGGGTATCCAAGCTGACAGGAATACAGAAGTCTGATCTAGGCTGTGCATTCAGAGAGATGAGAGACACAACACAATGCAGCTGGCAGACCCTCCTGTCAGCGGCAGGGCCTCACCAAACTTGGGGCTGGTCTTCTTTCCTCCTCTCTTACCAAGTTGAGACTGGCAGAGGGGCCCTAAGCAGATAGGGGGCTGTCTGAAAGCAGCTTATTTTTTTCTGGGCGCTGTCTCTCCTCCCCCTACTTCACACACATACTGCCTTCCCAGAAGGTGCCAGACGCCAGTCTGCTCTGCCCTACCTCCCAGCCTGGGTACCTGTTCCTCACCTTACCCAGGCTTAAGACTCCTTTCTAGTTCCCAAGACCCTTGGACCTGAAAGATCTATTCTCTCTGCTCTGGCAGCTCCTGAGGTCCTGGGTCCAGAGAAGTATGACAAGTCATGCGATATGTGGTCCCTGGGTGTCATCATGTACATCCTGTGAGTACTGCTCCTCCACTGAGCCACCCCACCCTGCCTCAACCTTCTGCCTCTACTTTTCCATGTACCTTTAGTATCATTCAGCTTCTCACCCCTTGTGTCCTTAGGGACATGCCATCCCTTGGGCTAGGTTATCTTTTGTTTCTTGTGTGTGAGACACATTCCTTGAGACTGCCTGAGGGCTTCCTCATGTCAAGGCTGATGGCATTCCTGGGATATGTTCAAGAGTCTGCAGGGGCTGGTGTTATTGCTGTGGTGTTTGGCTGCCTGTCTCCCTAGTAAAAGGAGAGGATTGGTCTGCCTGACCCTTGTGTGACCAACCCATGTACCAAATGATTCCTTGTCTTTCCCAGTTTGTGTGGGTTCCCACCCTTCTACTCCAACACCGGCCAGGCCATCTCTCCAGGAATGAAGAGAAGGATTCGATTGGGCCAGTATGGCTTTCCTAAACCTGAGTGGTCAGAGGTCTCTGAGGATGGTGAGTGAACTTCTCTGCCCAACCTGGCCCCTTCAGCCTTCGTTTTGGGAGACATCCCTTCAGCTGTCAAACTGACCTGTGTTTAAATCTAGCTATGTGAACCTGGACACGTCATCAGAACTTTTCAAGTCTCAGTTTCTTTATCTGTCAAGTGGGCTCAAAATTTGTCTCCCCAGCCAGGTGTGGTGGCGCACACCTTTAATCTACCATTTGGGAAGCAAAGGCAGGCGGATCTCTACAAATTCGCATAGAGTTCCAGAACAGCCAGGACTATATAGAGAGACCCCGTTTAGAGAAAAAAATTGTCTTCCAAGGACCCCCTCTTCCTTATAGTCCTTGTTCACACTTTCCTTCCTCGGTAGCACAAACAAATCTGCCTTGTATTAGTTGTCCATTGTTGCTTAACAAATTATCCTGAGCACTTAGTGACCTCAAACAAGACACAGCTGTTAGCTCACCATTTCTGATTATGAAGAATGTGGGAGTACTTAGAGCCCTGTCTGACAGAGCTTGTGATTTATGCAGAGGATTGAGGGACTGCAATTCACTGCTCCCCTCTTTTCTGGGTCCCCTAGCCAAGCAGCTAATCCGCCTGCTCCTGAAGACAGACCCCACAGAGAGGCTGACCATCATGCAGTTTATGAACCATCCTTGGATCAATGTGAGCATGGTCTTGGCCTGGAGTAGGGCTGGCAGGCTGGAAGGTGGTAGCCCTGGAGGCGTGGGTGCAGGGCTGGACTGGAACCTTGCACAATGATGTATGGTAACACCCCACCTGTAGCCTGGCTTGGCTTCTGTCCCAGGCAGGCTCCTTCACCTCTCTGAGCCTCCATTTTCCTACCTGAGAATGGGAGAAGGTATGTGGTGGTGGTAGCCTAGACTTTACCACACAGTTCTGGGCTCTAACCCATGGGCTTGGGATTCCTTCTAGCAATCAATGGTGGTCCCACAGACCCCGCTCCACACAGCCCGAGTGCTACAGGAAGACAAAGACCACTGGGATGAAGTCAAGGTGGGTAAATTCTTTCTCAGTATCTATACAATACTGGATGGTATCTCCTTAGAATCTGGAGTTTGGTTCTTCCCCTGTGCCTAGAGAATGTCAGTGACTGCCCCAGTGATCCATCCTGGGCATGCCACTGAGCACTGGGCTGCTACACTTTCCCATTTAGGGTGGTGCTCATGGGGCACTCTTAGTGAGGGGACTTTAGGCTTAGGACTCCACGAAAGGATTTGGGGCCCAAGCATTGGCCAGAAACTTTCTTATGACCTGGCATTTGTGACAGGAACCAGCCTTGTTTTAGACATAGTAAGGGTCAAGGTTGTCCCTATGAGATAGCATCGTAGAGCACTGGGGTATCCAGGGTACAGTCTCAAAGCTTCAGACGCTTGGGGACCTAGGGAAATGTCATTGTCTGTAGGTCTTGTGGTTCTGTGCAAATGCCATTGGCTCAGTTCTCTGTCCTAGTGGTCTTGGTGTGATCCCAGGGAGTCATCTGTTTCTTTTGCCTTTGTGAACAAGCTCAGTGTCCACCACAAAAAAATTGTAGGGAGGGTTATGTGTCTAAGGCCAAGCACATAGTGGGCACTGGAGCAGTGCATCTGTTACTCCTATCAGTGATGTTATTGAGGGGCCTTCCCAGGCATGACCGTGATGGCTCCTGATGTTAGGTTATCCTGATCTCTTCTTTCTCCCATGCTAATGGTACACAGGAGGAGATGACCAGTGCCCTGGCCACCATGCGGGTGGACTACGACCAGGTCAAGATCAAGGACCTGAAGACCTCTAACAACCGGCTCCTCAACAAGCGGAGGAAAAAGCAAGCAGGCAGCTCCTCAGCCTCACAAGGATGTAACAACCAGTAGCTCATGGGGGAGCCAGAGTGACAGACTGCCATGTCCCGAGGCTCTGGCCAGGAAAGGCCGGAGTCGTGTTTTATAAGAAAAGGATAATTTTGTTGTCTTAATGTGTCACATTGAACTTGAGGATGAAGAGCTTGGCCCAAGAGTCCCAGCCTAAGTTCAGGCCCTAGAAAGCTGCTGGGCCCCGGGGATGGTGAGCCGTCTGCTACAGCAAAAGCAACCTTGGCCACTGTGGCTTGAGTGAGGCCACAGCTCTGTTCTGCTTTAGGACTTGGCCTTACTTCTAGGCCACTGGGAGTTGTGGCAGACCTACCCTTTTTCTACAGAGACATACCCTGCTGTGTGGGCAGATGGGTCTGGCCTTGAGAAAGGTAGCTGGCCATTGGTTGCTATGGTGACCAGAGGCCATGTTGCTGTCTATGAATACTGAACAAAAGAGGAAGGAGGGACAATCAAGGGCCTACCTTCTTGGGGAGGTTTGTCTCTCACACTGGCTGCTCCTCCCCAGCCTCACTTCTCTTTGGTCTGCCAGAGGCTGTATAGTCCAGCTTGCTTACTTCCCTGGGTGGTCCAGCCCTGCCTTACTGGCCCACACAGCACTCAGTCCACTAGAGTCCCTGGGGTCAAGCATCCTGTCACTACCCCCTATCCAAAAGGTAACTCTTCATCTCAACTGAAGGTATGCGTGCTGGGGGTTGGGCATCCTTAACCTTTTTCCATTTGGGAAAACATCACTGTGACAAAAGCCCCTGCCTCTTCCTGCTCACCAGATCTCAGGTAGGAAAGTCCCTCTCTGCTGAAAGCAAGGGCTACTCTGGGGGATCCTTTTGTGAAAGGGAGTGCTTGACTCCCTGTTTTCCAGGACCTCTTTTTCTACTCTAGATCAGACCTGAGGTGGTCATGAGCGGCCAAGCCATGCTTATGAGGTCCCGTCCTGGTTTTATCATGAATTGGAGCAGAGAGGGTCCTTCTTGGCTAACCCCAGACTTAGCCAGCTCTGCCTTGCCATGCTCAGGGTAGCCTCCAGGTGCTGAGTGTTTGATAGACGACCTGACAAGTGCCTGGCACCCAGCCTTGTTCCTAGATCCTGGCCTTTTTCACTGGCTGGGAAACCTTAGATCATATCATTTAGAAAGGTACTGCTGGATTTTATATCCAGATATTAATAAACATCTTTTTAACATTTTCAGTGATTCCTGAGTTTCTTTTTGTGTACCTAGGTGGACAGAAGTGGTCAAAGGACAGCTCCACACCCCTACTAGTGATTTTATCCTGGCTGGAGAGGGCGCCTCCGGCCTGGTAAACACGCCGGGCTGACTCCAGCACCTCTGCCTCATTCATTGTAGAAAGGTCAGGACGACTGAGGGATGGCAGCTGCCACATGCCTCCAGCTCTGTGCCGCCCCTGTGCACTGTATGTGTGACACCCACCCCCGGCTCTGTGTGTGCCAGCGTCTGCCCACAGTGGCCACCCCCAGCTGCGTGCCAGCCTGCTGAAGGGCGGGCAGAGTGCCTGCTGCAGCGCGGAGCTATTTTCAGAAGCTGCCAGGTTTCATTTGGCAGTGAGAATATCGGGGAGGGGAGGGGTGGTATGCTGGAAGACTGTCTTTTCACTACTCCAGCAAGAGAGCACCCTCACCCCTTGGGAGCCCTTGAGGGCAGCCTCAAGGGGCCCTCACTGTGACATTTCAACCCCCAGCTTCAATCTTGAAACCTCCCATTTCCTCTAGCGCTCATCTGGCTCAGGCAGGGCTTGCTCCTCCTCAGCTGCCCCTCTTCTCTCAGGGCATGGGGGAGGGTGCAGAGATGTTAGAAGGTAAGCCACTCCAGAGATAGGTCTACTGCTTCCTAGCCTGGTGACCTTGGACAAGTCCCTCAGCTTCCCTGACTTCTAGGTCCTCAACTGAGTACTGCAGATGAGGTGCCTATCTCATACTACCAGCTAGGGGGTTGGGGTAGATGCCATTTGTGCAGTACTTTTAAGAGGGTGCCTGGTACGTGTCACAAGCCTAGCCCCTTGGTATCCAAATCCATTTAGAAAGAGAGAACTTAGAATGGTCTGAGGAAGAGGGAAGCTCAGTCCGGGCCCACTTCTACCTTTGGGACTCTGCATCCAGAAAATCCGATCTTCCAGACTCATGAGGTTTCACTTCCAAGGACTTGCTCTTCAGGATAGCAACATGTGGGCTTTTGGGGCCTTTACTGCAGCTCTGGACTTCAAAGGAGGGTGATTAGATGACTTCAGGGTTCCTCATAGAGCCTGTGGTTCAGGTCAACATTCCTCATGTGCAAAGGCTGGTGAAATGCTGGCCATGTAGGAAAGTACATATAGCACATAGATGGATTCTTGCACTTGGTTGCCAACTCCCCTCTGTGCCCGAGACTTGTAAGTACAGGGCAGGCAGCAGTCAAAGCTTCTGGCAGGGTCACCTCAAGGAGTTTACATTGGTGGGGGAGAGGCAGAGGATACCGGGTGGCTAATAGGAGCTGGACACCCACTGTGTGCCAGGCACTCCCCTGAAATACCACACAGATGTGGATTATTGGATCATGGTCTTCATGTGGTCTAGGAGGAAACTTCACAGGCAGTTTCATCCAAAGAGAGCTGATGTGACCTAGAGGACAGGAAGGTACCTGATAGGTCCAGGGTTCAAGAGTAGAACAGCTAGGACTAGACACTCAGGGACAGACAGACTGCCCTGGGTCTCTGTCTGCACTTTAGCCCTTCTAGTGTGTCTCCCTGGGGCTGGCCTTGAGTCTCTGCTGTATCCACCTTCTTCACAGGTAAGACCACAGCTGCAGAAGTCTTGGAAGAGGCTCTTATCAGACTCAGTGTCTTCCTCCAGCCCCAAGGAAGAATTCTTATTAGACAGACTTGGCCCATCACTATCGTGAGGGAGGGAGCTGGCCTCTCATATGGCCCTTAGGGAAGAGGTGCTGTAGGGGCCGTTAAGAAGAGGGTGGAAGGCTTATCCTCTTAGCTCCTGTGTCTCCTTGGCCACTTGCTTGAGTCCATGAGAAAATCTGACTCAGTGACAAGCCCAGTCCAGGGCTCTGCCCCCCTGATGTTGGCATTAGATGCACTTCCCACAGCCAGGACTGGGAGGTTGGGCCTCAGTGTGGCTACCTGTGAAATGGACAACAGAAAATGACAATCAGGTGATAGGTATTAGATGAGTTAAGAAGCCAACTGGCCACACATTCGCACGAGCTAATCTAAACTCAGGCATTGATTATACATAGTTACTGTGGTGGCTTCTTTAGGAGCTTTTAGTGAAGAATTTCATGAGGGTGTGTGTGTGTGTGAGAGAGAGAGAGGGAGAGAGGGAGAGAGGGATGCATGTGTGTGTGTGTGTGAGAGAGAGAGAGGTCTGTGTTTGTGTGTGTGTGTGTGAGAGAGAGAGAGAGAGAGATGCATGTGTGAGAGAGAATGTGCATATGTGTGTGTGAGAGAGATGTGTGTGTGAGAGAGAGATGCATGTGTGTGTGAGAGAGGTGTGTGTGTGTGTGTATGTGCGCCGCACGTGCGGCACACACGCACTCGAGTGGGTGAGGGGAGCCCTGACTCAGTCCTCAGAACCTGAGGCTGGCTGCCTTCCAGCAGTCTGGCTCATTACTATTCTATCCGAGCCCCTCTCCGCCCTCACCCTCCGTTCAGCCCCTCCAAATGCAGCTGGCTATAGCCTTTGCGAGGGTCTCGATGTTCTCTGGCCTCTTAAACTCCCCCTGGAAGGCACGAGGGTGCAGTGGGAACTGTATAGCTGTCTCCAGATCTGGTCACTTTAGGTTGAGCCTCTGTGGCGCTCATGGATTCTCACAGCTGCCTTCAAGCCCAGAAGGGTAAAATTCCTCCTTCTGTCCCATTGAGCAGCCAGCCTGCTTACCCTTTGGAATAAAGATCAGCAGGCAGGAAGCCCACCTCATAGCCTATGTGTAGGATGAGGTTAGAACCAGACCTAAACTTTAGTTTGCCTGAGGCCTTGGTCAAGATTATACTGATTTTTGAGGTTCCCTATCAGTAAAATAAGCTGTCGATTATGCAGGACCAGATTATTCCAGCAGCCTGGCAGACATATATGTTGATATCAGTTGATAGACTGGGAAAAATGTTCTGTGGTCTCAAGCAGGCCATGAGCTTTGCTAGGTCTTAGCTTTCTTACCTGTTAAATGGGAGAAAGCCCTCACAAGGCTAAAGGAGGAGGATGGGTAGATAAACCCCCAGAGGCCTTCGTCACCAGCATCTGTTGCTAGGTGAGTCCAGTTTCCTGGCATTGCTAATTCTTCCTCTATGTCCTCTGCCTCCAAAATATAGCTATTAACTTAAGGAAGCCAGTTTTGGGGGCGCTCAGGGAGTTAGTGGACAGTGGACAGCAAGACATGTTCATTGGAGATGTGAGGCCATCTACTGGTCACCCAGGTAAGCATTTTGTTGATACCTACTACGTGCTAGAACTTGGAACATGATGAACATGATGAACAGTTTCTGTTTGCTGAGTACTTATTGTGTGCCGGGTTTTACCTGGTCACTTAGTTTAGTCCTCACATTCCTATCTGACTAATATATGGAGAAACTGAGTCCCATGCTCTTAGGCTCTGTATACTCTCCCCACCTCCATCCTACAGAAGTCTAGAGGAAGGAAATGCTACTCTTGGTCTTGGCTGGAGACGATCACAGAAGGCCTCTGAGATGTAGCAACAATGTGAACTCAAAGGGTAAGCCAGATTTGGATAGAGAAATTAGGGAAAGGGCACTTTGGCTAGCAGATGCGGGGTGAGGCAGGGCTTTGTATGGGAAGAACAGAGAATATGTCCGTTGAACAGCTGAAAGTCAGCTGTGGTAAGGAGTCTCTCATCTCTTCATCTGCCTGTGGGAAGTTAGAGTGGGGTCCTCAGTGTGCGATAGCGGATACAGAGGCAGCTTCTCCCTGTATGTGCTCCTAGGGCACTCTTGTGGGTGCCTCATTTCCCACCCCTACCCATCACCCCTGGCTCTCCTAGAGATACACCCACTTTTGACGCCAGTTTGTCAAACAATCCATCCACCTCCTCTTGCTGCTGTGGCATTTCCAGTTCACTCCTGAGCTGGCTGTCAGAGCTGGAACCAGGTCTCGTCTATGTTGGACTCCCTGAACTCCCAGCATTTGGTGGAGGAGTCCTAGCTCCTTGCCTCACACCTCTGCTGCCAACAGAGTTATTTTATATACTGGGATTTCTCTTGAGATTTAAATTGAGCATGAATTTATGTGCTCTAAAAAAAGTTTATGGACCACTGAACTAGACATTATCAAAATACATCTTGAATCCTGCAAGGCAAGCGCTACGATCCCCAGTTTGCATATGGAAAAACCAAGATTCAGAGTAGTTCAGTGGTTGGCTAAGGTCCAAAGCTGGAGAGGACGGGAGGTGGAGCTCAGATATGGCACAATGACCTCCATGTTATCCTTTCTCCTACCGTGCCTGCCCTCAGTCCAGACTCTGCAGGGACGAGAAGAGAACAGCTGCCTGTACTCTAACAAAGGGGGCAGAGATGGCTAGGTGGCCATCTTGATGACTCTTGTGCTGTCATTGGAGTGTTTCACTCTGGGAAGAGATAGTTGGGGTGAAGAGGGGGTAACAGACACTAGGAGATTGCAGGGACCTTGTTGGGGAGTCTGCTTTCTTCTGCAAAGGTGGCCTCTGCTTCAGGGTCTATGTGAAGTGTCCACATCAGACCAGGGCAGTTGCCTCTCTCATCTAGCAGAGATTCTTTGTGCAAGAATGAGGCATGCTTGTCAGCTCGCTACAAAGCAGCCTTTCATCCCAGAGTGTGTTCACACCCCAGTCCAGGTGTGTGGTAGGACTTGGGCTTACAGGCTGTTCTCCACAACATAGCTATTATAGGAGCTTGGGTAAAGCTCACCGAAGGCCAATCTATTGGGCCCATTGCAAACACAGTTTTCAGCTCAAGTATCGAGTACCTTCCGTGTGCCAGATATATCTCACATGGCCTCCCTAACGTTTCTGTTCTTCCAGTGGCTTCTGAAACAGAAGTTATACCCATATTGCAATCCACGTCCCTGGAGCATGAGCAGCTATGTCATGGCCAGCGGCACAGAGCTCCATAGTTTCCTCGCTAAGAAGTTTGTCTGTAACCAAAGAGGCCGATGCACTGATCCCTTCCCAGACCTGTTTAGTTGAGATGTCACTCATCTGTCCTTCCCCTCCCCTGATTTTTGTTACTCCTGGTTATCAGAAAAAGGACTCTTGAGGTGATCTGTGGCTCTGGCTCCTGACTCTGGGCATGGACGAATGTTTAAAGTCAAGGTATTTATCTGCAAATGAGTACCCTAGTCATACAACCTGGGGTTCTTTTTGACTCTTTGAAATTTTGATAATCCATTTAGTCACTCTGAGCCCATTTCTCATTAGGATATTTGGGTAACAATGCCTGTCCTTTGTATTAGGAGACTAGAAAAGATAAAACATGACGTTCTGGAGAACTCCCAGCTTGTCATAGGTACTGAAAAATTCCACCTCAAAAAAGGCCTTTGTGTGCGGACATGACGGCCTTCTGAAAAGTGTTGAGTCACGGGTTAGAGCCTCTGGAAGGAGGCAGTCTTCCTGGAAGGAGCTCCTTTCTGATGGAGCTGCCCGCATCTTTTGGGCCTCTTTGTGAAGGTCCCTTGCCAGGCCTAGTAGGCTGTGTGATGAGGCTGCCAAGGCTGCTAAGGAGACAAGAAAGGTAGAGGAGTCTATGCTAGGCAGGTCCAGAGACCCTCTCCTACTGGACTGTAAAGGGAGCGAGAAGCTGTGGGGGTGCAGGCTTGCACCCTGTGTCGGATGGGTAATGGATGGACTGACTCTGAGGGCCTCCAATGGGCAGGTGTCCTGTGTGCTGGCTGGAGCAAGCTAAGCAGCTAGGACTCCATGTCTAAAGTTGGAGCCCACGATTGAGGAGTCGGTCACAGATATGGACAGAAGAGTCAGAGAAGACTGAGTAAGGGATGTCTAGTTAGGGACAAATGACGGAAACGTGGGCTATAAGAAGCCCCGAGAGAAAGAAGAGCAAGTGCAGACTCAAAGGCTGTCGGGGTAGCAGAGGGGGAAAGTGTGTATGTTGCTCCTGGAGAGGGCTGTTTCCCACCAGCCTCTCCTGAACAGGAGTGAACACGTGGGCTGCCTACGGGCCTTCAGAAAACAGCTTTTTTCTTTTTTGGGAATAGGGGTGGGGTTGAAACAGGGTTTTCTCATGTAATTTTGGCTGGCCTGGAACTTGCTATGTTAGACCAAGTTGGCCATAAATTCACAGTTATACCTGCTTCTGCCTTCCAAGTGCTGGGATTAAAGGTGCAATGATTACACAGAGCAAGCAGGCCAGACTCAGGGCTCAGGGTAGCGTGGCTAAATGTGTATCAGCCCTCTTCTAGCCTTGACTCTAGAAGAACCATGGGCTTCTGAGATGGTTTTACCATGCTATTGTTGGTAACAAGCTGAACCCACTAACCTGTGGATACATAGTTTTCTGGGGCTGTTAGTATCAGCAAACCCTTGGGAAAGGTTGCAGCTTTGCTCTGGGAAGGGACTTACTGAACCTTGCTGTAAGAGGTGTGGCCTAGCTGAGAGGTGGTGGCGCACGCCTTTAATCCCAACACTCGGGAGACAGAGGCAGGCAGATCTCTGTGTTCAAGGCCAGCCTGGGCTACAAGGTGAGCTCCAGGACAGTCAGGGCTGTTACACAGAGAAACTGTCTCAAAAAAAAAAAAAAGAAAAGAAAAGAAAAGAAAAAAGAGGTGTGGCTTTAAGAGGACGGGAGTACTTACTCTCCTGTCAAGGGACATCAAAATGTTCCCACAGGACAGCCACATCCCCTGCACCTGCCTTTCAGAGCTTCATTAGAAGGTTTTTGTCTTTGTTGCTCTTGAGGTCAGGTTGTTTACCTTAGAGAGCAGCTTCAAGGACTAAATCCTCCCCATCTGAAGTTGCCTGGAGGAGGTAAGGACACATGAATTCGAGAGTTTAGGAGGCCTTATGGGTGTGATAGTTTGTCTCACTTATCAGCTCTGTGGGATTTAGTATCACCATGGAAACATGGGCAGGCCTGTTTGGAGTTTCTAGATGAAGTTAATTGGGGTGGGAAGTGCTGCTATACTGAATAAAAAGGAGAAAAGGAGCTGACCACCAGCACTGATCGCTTCTGTTTCATGATTGTGATGTTCCTCCACCACACCTTCCAGCCGTGACAGACTGCAGCCTCCAACTGTAAGACGAGATACGTGCTTCCTGCCTTCAGCTGTCTTAGCCAGGGATTCTGTCACAGTAACAAGGAAGATGACAAATGCCATGGGCGATGCGATCCACGGTTGGGTCTGTGCGAACCCTCGCAGTCTGCGTGGCCAGTGACCGCCAGTGACAGAAGCCACCTTTGCTTTCCTCGCCATTCACGAAGCCCTTGGGATTCTCTGCATCTAGACATGAATTCACAAATATGGCTGTGTCCTGCACTGGTAGGGGGAAGAGAAAACCTCTCCCACCTTTCTCTTTCCCCAAGTATGGTCCACCGCTGAGTGTCACGGTCCTAGAGCTGACACTTCCCACTCAAGGTTCTGCAGAATTCCCAAGTTCAACTCTCTGAAGGCTGGCCCCTGCCAGGAAATGCTGGAGCTCTATGACCAGCTGTTATATGTACTCTCAGACAAGCCTCTTCCTTTCTTTGGATTATCTATTTCATTGCCTGTAAATGGCCATAATGATGCTCCCAGGGTTCTTGGGAGAATTCAATATGAAAACACAGGAGAACCCCCCACACACACAGTTTTGATTTGAATCGAAAGTCTGATAATGGAGGTTACTCCAGCATGGGGGGAGTTAGGAGACAGATCTAAAGGTGGGGAGGGGGAAAGAAGTTAGATGCAAAGTAACAACTGATATAACAGGAGGGCCGGGGCATTTAAGAGTCTAAGGCTCCTAAGTTCTGCAGAAGTCTCTACTGTAAAATCACTGAAGGGATCCATGGGTACACACTGGAGTGAGGCTACCCGGGAGAGTAGGTAGATCTATCAGAAGATGGAGTTTTGTTTTTCAAAGGCCACACCTGTGTTCATGAACTTGAATCGCCTTCAAGTCTTGCATATCAGGGTTGGGGTCAGACTCTCATCCCTGCCCACAAGATGGTCTGGTTGACAGGGTGACAAAGCCTTTCAAACAAAAGATAAGCTCCAAGAGTTCCAAACCCAAGGCCTTCAGCTGCCTGTCCCCTCAGGCTCTGGTAGCCCTGGCTCATCTCAGCAAGCACAGATCAAATGCATGTTGTCTATTTCCAGGCCTGATTTGTCTTGTTCCCTCCAGACCACATTCAAGAAGGAGCTACAGGATGTTCATGTCCTGGTTCTCGTGAGGGTATTACACTATTTGGGTCTGTTTTGCTAAAGCAAGCCACTTCTGAAATTCATTTTTGAGATAACATTGACATAGAATGAAATCTGAAGTGGAAACATAGATAATTTTGACCTAACTTATATTACTATGTAACCAGTTTACCAACCAGGATATGGACCATCTCCTTCATCTCAGTTCCTAGTCCCTTCTTTTCCCAAACCCAGAAAATAGAATCTGATTTCTATTATCACAGACAAGATTCGCCTAGTCTAAAAGTTCATATAAAGGGAATTTTACAGTATGAAAGTGCATAGCTCTTTGTATTGACTTCTCTTGGAGATTTACCCATGCTGCATTAGAAGTCTTTTCCCTTTTATTGTTTCTAGTATTCTTAGGTTTTGGATGCGATTGTAAGTGAAATTTAAGAATGTTTTAATTCCCTGGTAGTTTATTGCTGGATTATGGAAGTATTATTGTTTTTCTCACATTGATCTTGTATTCTATGATATTAATATAATTATTTATTTGCTCTTCTATTCTCCACGCATAATTATGCTGTGAATAAAGACAGCTTTATTTCTTCCTTTACAATCTCGTTTTCCCTCTCCATTTTTTCTCTGTTTTATGCAGTAGGGCCTCATAGCCCAGGCTGGCTTTGAATTCACAGTCTTCTTACCTCTACCTCCTGTGTGCTGGCAGTATGTACCACCATTCCTGGAGCTTCTGTTCCAGTCTGTATGGCTCTGTTTTCCTTGCCTTGTTGCATTGGTGGTGACTTCCGTTCAACGCAACATATTGGTTTGGACTTAAGTTCTCAAGAAGTCATTATTCCAGGGTATGAATTATACTTAATTCCTCTGGCTGCCTGAGAAGAATCATAGGAGACAAATGTAGAAGAAAGCAGAGAAAGAGGCTGAGAATTCCAAGTGAAAGAGGGAGATGGTTTGGCTTGAGAGAATGGAAGATCTGGATGAATTTAGAGTTGGAGTCATAGAACTAACTCACTGTGGCTGAGTATGGGAGAGGGTGAGGGCACCAAGGATGACCCCTAGTCATTTGGAGAGGCAGAAAAGCTTCCTCTTGGGATGAGGAGACTGGGATGGTAGCTTTCTACCCCCTTTCAGGATACCATTAGAGGCTCTTGATCTTTGGAAGGCAGCTCTAATAATCCAGTTTAAGATACTGGGAGATAGTATGACTTAGATGCAGTTCAAAGCTATAAAAGCAGGCAGGAGAGGAGAGAAGAAGAGAAGAGAAGAGAATTGAGAAGAGGAGAAAGAGAAGAAGAGCCTGTGGTGGTTTGAATGAGAATGGCCCACATAGGCTTATATATTTGAATGCTTGGTCCCCGGTTGGGAAGGATTAGGAGATGTGGTATGGCCTTGTTGGACTAGGTGTGTCATTGGGGCCAGGCCCTGAAGTTTCAAAAGCCCATGCCATTCCCAGTTAGCTTTCTCTCTGCTTTGTGCTTGTGGGTCAAGATGTAGGATCTTAGCTACTGCCCCAGTGCCATGCCTACTTGCCTGCTGCCATGCTTCCCACCATGATGGTCATTGACTCTGACCTTCTGAAACTGTAAGTCCCCAGTAAACTCTTTCTTCTATAAGTT
This sequence comes from Peromyscus aztecus, assembly GCA_902168405.1. Classification (NCBI taxonomy): domain Eukaryota; kingdom Metazoa; phylum Chordata; class Mammalia; order Rodentia; family Cricetidae; genus Peromyscus; species Peromyscus aztecus. The sequence continues at coordinate 10,093 of CABHPQ010161269.1, read as the reverse complement.
GCCTTGGTCATGATGTCTTACCACAGTAACAGAAAAGTAAGGCAGAGCCTCAGTTCTGAGATAGGGATTGATACATTAGCTACCTTTTCATGACCACCAACAAAAAAAGCAACTTAAGAGAGGAAAAGTTACTGTGGCTCATAGTTCAGGGGACATGCCACCAACAGCAGGAGGCTGTTCTTTCATGTCGTGGAAGATCAGGAAGCAAAGAAGAGGGAACACTTGCTTAGCTGGCACACTCACAAACGCAGCAAAAGGTGTGTTTCACTAATGCCCTAGATTTGGCTCTTAATCCACTCAAGTTGACATTCATATTAACCATCACAGGAGATGAGACAATACTAGGAAAGTGAACAGACAGGTAGGAGAAAACCCAAGAGAGTCCCTTGATATCAACAGAGGATTGATTCCAAGATCCCCACATACACTAAAATCTGTAGATGCTCCAGTCTCTTACATAATATGACATACTATTTGCATATAACCTATGCATAGTCTCATGAGTGCTTTAAATCATCTCTAGCTCAGTTATAATACTTATACAATGTAACTGCTGTGCTAATAGCTGCTATACTGTTTTGTTTAGGGAATAGTGATGAGAAAAATTTTGTGTTCAGTATGAATGTAATTTTAAAAAATTTATTTTCCAATGTTGGTTTAAATCACTGATGTGGAAATCCACAGATCTGACTATATAGTTTATTATAAGACTCTAAAATGCAAGTGTTCCCAGAAAGGGCTGGTTAATGTGTTAGATGCTGCTGAGCAGGAAAAGTAGGACAAGGACAGAGAAGCAATCATGAGAGCTGGCATTACAGACATCCTCGGAAGAGTCAAGGAGGGCATTTCTGTAGAGCAGTAGAGCTAGGGGCCTGTGCGGCCGAAGTGAGAGCTACTGATGTGGAAGCAGATGTGTGCAGCACAGCCCAGGGGTGGTGGGGTGTTGGAACCTTTCTCCATTACCTCCTCAAGAAGCTTTGAGGAGCTTTTGGTGACCAAAGCCCTCACTGGCCACAATGAAAAAAGTAGATAGACCCAGTATCCTGCAAGACAGGGCTTGGGGCTGGCAGGCAGTGTAGATCAACCAGACTAGGGAGGATGAAGCAAGTTAGGAATCCCTTCTCAGTATTGTATTGATTCTCTATCACAAGATCCTCATTGTGACACACAGTCCTGCTCATTTCCAGCAGAGATGAGCTCCAAGGAAGGTGGGAGGGTGGGCTCCAATGTCGTTCAACACCATGTTCTTCCTATGTTTGTTATCCTGAGAAAGTTACAATGCTTTATACAGTTGAGTTTAACATGGAAACTATATATACTCATTGGGAAATTACAGAAAAGTGAAGGATTATCTTTTGACACATTTTACTCTAGTTTGTATCTACATGCATTTGTTCTTGCATAAGATTTATTATTTTTCATTGAATGCTGCATAATACATATTTTCCATGTTGATATATGGCTTTCATAGTAAAGTTGCTTGGTGTAATTCCTCTTGTTCAAGCAATTCTTCCCCAATGATGGTCATTTGGGTCATATCTAATATTTATAAGCAGTATCACACTGAGTATCTATAGAAATAGAACTTACTCTTGATCCATTTCCACAAAGTCAATAATTGTATGGGGTTTTTTTTGGTATTTTTATAGCCATATTGTTGGTGGGAGGTCAACTGGACCCACCCCACTTGGCATGCACAGTCTAACACTCCCAACTGCCTGCACATTTGTCATTTAATTTTTAGAAAAATTGATGCACCAAAGAGGGGTCTCATCATAGCTTCAATTTGTCTTTCTTTGGTGGTTAAATAAGATGCTCATTTTCCCATCTGTTCATTTACTGATTCTATTTCTCTCCCTGGGAGCAAGCAGCTCCCAAAGAGTGATTCACATTGGTGTCTTTCTCAGCGAGGTCTCTGAATGGCTCCCTAAGGCCTGTGGGGACTGTTTTCACCTACTGAAGTAAACCAAGTCAAATGCTTGTGCCCTCCCGCATGTCCCCCTTCATCTAGCTACTCTCCACAGTTATATTCTTCATGTTGAAGGCTCCATAGCAGCCTTTTATGGACTCTCCTCTAAATCATCATTGGCCTTCTCTTTAGCCATTTTCCATGGACCTCAGAGAAACTTTAAGAAACACTTCCTGACTAATTTATTAGTCTAGTCTCTACTGACTTGCTTGGAATTCTTTATAGTCTGTCTCCATCTACTTGCTACTTCTCCAAAGGAAGTCCTGGGCTTTAGTCTGACTTGTTTTGTTTCTTTCTATAAACCTCTATTTCTCCCTTCCTCTGTGTCTTGGTTTGGGGGACCCTCTTCCTAGAGTGCCTCTGTTTACTCTTTGGCTATGTCAAGTCAAATATTCTCTGAGACATAGCCTCCTCAGCCAAGCTTTCCTGGATTTTCTTCCAGTTTACTCAGCCTCCAGCTTGCCTCTGAGTGTCTGAAGCATTTGCAGCATGTAGGGGATCTCTAAGAAAGCCTTCAATACTCCAAGAAGTAGTTCTTCCCTCCTCCCATTCAACTTGGAATAAATTGAGAAAGGTAGTCCAGGTAGAGGTCCAAGCATCACTTTTTTTCTTTCGATGATATAGGCTTCATGGAGGAAGCAGCTTAGTGTGAAGACAAATAGAACCGTAAACTGACCCCAGAATTATTTTTCCTATCTCTCCCCAAGTCTCAAGTGCTCTGCAGGGGGGTTATATGCCACAGTCAATGGAGGCACATGCATGGAAGGGGAAGTCAGCAATGAGGTATTTGCTGCCCTCCTCACAGAGGATCCCTCAAGAGCAAACGCTAAGGTTGTCTGCAATTATAATTTTGTCACTTTGTGGACTTTATTGTCTCAGCTGTGCGTTGACCCCCTTAAGGCCCAAAGTACATAGACCTTCTTATCTACATTATGCTTTCAGGTAGGTGAGAAAGACTCACTTAGCAAGCACACCCACTCCAGCCAAAGCTGAGATTCTGTTCTGTTCTGAGGGCCTCATTTCTCTATTGATGACGGCCTAGTTATGCAAGCAGAACTCATGGGAATAAGGTAGGAAGTTTCCTTGACGGTCCAGGAAATGAGGACACTCTTGTCCTTGCACTAGAATAGGGGGGACAGCCAAATGAGAGGTGGCCTAACTCGCAATTGTGTCAAAAGCTTCCCTGAGCCTTTAGTGGACTTAGTGCTGAATGATCAATCACCCAAGGCACAGGGGAATGACATCTTTTTCACTTATCAGGAATTCATGGACAGAGACAGGTTACAGATTCCACTGCTCCACTGGCTGCTGCTTTCTAGAAGAATCTGAGCCCTCACAGAGTTTGGAGCCCACCTGCTAATGCCTGGATTCCAGAGCTGTGGGTGCACACACATCATTGCACCATGTAGAGTTAGAAAAAGATCTCTCTAAAAATAACCACCGAGGAATATTTAATTTGATAGCAAGACTGTGACTAATCCATGAAACAGAGAGTCTGTGTGACAAGACACAGCACAATAATGGGGAGAAATTCATGTTTGACCTTTAAGCAAGTGCAAAATGAAACATATCTATGCCTCAGCAGCTGAGGACCCTGTGGCTGTAGGTAGAGTGACTAGGAGCAGGGGATTTGATGGTCATGGAGGAGAACGGATGACATTTATAGATCTCTCGGGTGTTGTATCGTGAAAATAGAATGGGGAAATCAATACTTTTGATGTTAAATAGAGAGAGAAGGCTGATGCTCAGCTAAGTGGGGGCTGATAAAAGATAGATGTGGACAGCCCAGCTGGGCAGGAGTGACCAAACCAGTCTCAGCCTGACTTGGAAGAAAGGCAGGTCCTACAAATTTGAGGAGACCCAGTGTTTCTTCTGTGTATATCATGGGGAGAGGAGCAAGATTCTAATGTTGAATGAACTTTTACCCTGTGCCATGCTCTGTGTTGAGAATCTTATAGGTATTATCTTCATAGATATTCTGGTATTGAAGGCACTGTAATTTTCACTTGCTAGAGGAAACTGAGTTCAGGGAGGTTCAATTACTTGCCTAGGGTCACACAGCATGAATGTGTCCAGGGCTGAATGTGAGCCCAGTCCTGATTCTAGGGCCTTAAGCTCTATTCTTTATTGCAATGCTACCTGAAACTTGAAGCAAGGCTGGGAGTGGGCTAGAGTGACTGGGGTCAGAGGTGGGAGGCTGAATGCAGAAGTGGTTCTAGCAAGGCCATTCAGTGGTGAGTTCTCATAAAAATTTTCACAGGATCCTGGCACAGCAGGTTGGTAGACCAATATTACTTCTCTGATTGTTTTATTATTCATGACTGTGCATAAAAATTATGATCCATTGCCCTCAATGTTAATTGAAGAATAGCCTCTATTTCTTCAAGTTTCTCTTCCTCAGTGGAAACAGGGTGAACACTGTTTCTGTTGCTCTCTGGGTCAGGACCTTACATTTTCTAAGCACATATTCGAGATCTGTTCTCATAAAAGAGTCTTTTGAATTTTGTTTTGTTTTTCACTCTCTACAGAATGTTTTTCAAGGAAAAAAATTAGCAATGGTCCTTGATCAGACTCAGGTCCAGTTGCTTTCCAGCATGCTTGGTGCTCGTCTCTCCTCAGACCCTTAGCATGTGCAGAGTTGTAGGAAAACAAGCAAATTGTTAAGTCTGCATGCACCTGAAGCACTGGGTCGCAGAACTCTTCTGCAGCTCTGGAGATTAGGCTGTTCAGGGAGGGATGATGCTTTTTCCTTCTGAGCCCAGGAAATGAGGGCTACAGGCCGAGTACAGGTAGGCTATCTCTCGACTAAAGGAGGATTGGCTCAGGAAAAAGAGAGAAGCCTGGTGGGATCCTGGGTGAGAAGTGGTCCTAGATGATTTTATATAGTTAGTTTTTATTGGGTGCTCAGAAAACTGGAAAATGTGCAAAGGTAAGCTCTGATCCCAGTACTCAAGTGGGTGGGCCTTTTCCTAGACTCTTCCTAAACATACTCAGGATCTCTTTTAAAAGCTTTGTTTAAGGGCTCTATCTTACTCATAATGGCTTGTTAGGGCCTGACGTGGCTAACACCCAATGTCACAAGACCTACTAGGGTCCCCAAGACCTGGCTCCACCTCTTACTCCAGCCATGTCTCTTCCCATTCTCCACTTGCCTACTTCCAGATCACATCCTAGGTATGTTAAACAATTTTTCTATTCGATCTACCTCCCCGTGCTCCTTCTGTCTAGAATAGTTTCTCCTTTATTTGACTGATTCATCTGCCTCACCGGGCTCCAACTTAAGTATCATTTCCTCCAGGAAGTCTTCCCTGACTTGCAAACTAGGTCAGGCCACCTGACTGATGCTCCCTTTGTACAGTAGAGATTTGCTTATGTGGTAGCTGGTTCAGTTTCTCTTTCCCATGATTAGATCATAAACCCTATGATGAAAAAGACCATGGACATCTGCTGTTGCGACCCTAGCCCATAACAGGTTCTCAGTACATTTTTGGTGGAGGAGTGCTGCGAAATTTTCACATTCAATGTGAAAAGCCGCAAAGGAGCAAAGGAACAAACTCTCGGTTCCCTTCTTAGTCCCAGTCCCACAGCAATTCAAATACTGGGAAGATAGGGCTGTATCAAGCAAACGGGCTTTGTTTTGCACTTCAGTGAGTTGGTGAATGCATTGCAATTGGTTGCTTTTTATGTATAAAGAAATTACCTCTGTCCTGATTTGCAATATCTGTGCTATTTTGGGCTGTTTTTCTCTTTTGGGCCTATTTGTATTAGAGCAATAATTTCACCATTTGGCTACACAGAGGCTCAATTAATATTACAAATATGGTCCCATAAAATTCACTTCTTGACATTAGAACGTTTTGTTGCTAATTACTCTCCAAGGTTTTTAATTTCAATCCCTCCTGTGACTTAGTGCAGAAATTCAAGGGCAAAATTATTTCCCCCAAGAGGAAGGAGAAGTAAGCAATGCCAAGTTTCTATGTGTTTGCCCTTCCTTCTGGGGGTGTCTCACTTTGTATTCCGTTTTTGCTCATTTCCTTGGCCAAAAAACAATAAGCAAATCAAAGTTTTATTGAAACAAAGATACACACTTCTGAGATTAAAAAAAAACCCCTCTTTTATTAATGCAGTCAGTCAAAGAATATTTACTGAATGTCTCCTATGTGTGACATCCTGTGTCAGGCACCGAAGATGAAAAAAATAAGGACGTCATGTTACAGTCTCCAAGTAGCTCAGTGTTGGCTGAGGCAAGACATGCTGTAGATTCTCCGGCACATTTGGACACATCTTGTGGTACTCATAATAATGGGACTAGATAACTACATCCCGTCTGGAATTCCCCTATCAATCTTTAGGGGTTGAAATCAGAAGAACCTAGTTTTTTCCTAATTTGGAGACACTGGCTAACTGCAAAAAACCTACATTTTAATAATATTTTGAATGGGTTGATTAAATAGGAACAGATGGTTAAAGTTTGTCGTTTTAGGAAAAATAATGAAATATTGCACTGCTTAATCTGTTTCTCTTTCACACTCTTCCCTATTCCCTCCCCACTGCATAGATATTCATTGCAAAAAAAATCTCAAGGCAAAATGCTAATAATGTTTTTTTTTTTAGTCATGTTAGGTCTCCTTACCTAAAAGGACCCTAACTTGGAAGCTATCTCTGTGTGGCTGGGTTAGCCCTTTGTTCCTGGGCTGCCTCAGAGGAAGCTTCCTACATGGTGTCAGTTTGGGACATTTAGGAAGTGATGGGGAAGTGACACTACCTTAGATATTTCTTTCCATAAGGAAAACCAGCTCTGCAGGTATTTTACCAACCAGAGGAGGCTCCCACCCTGAGGGTGCCAGCAGAGCAGAGGTTAATTGTGTAAGTCTCATCCATTCACTCCCCGGCTTTGTGGAGGTAGAAGCTCTGACTCCTGGTGCCTCCTGGTCAAGGGAAGGCAGGCCACTTCTGTCACCGACATTCTCTTTGGGTGTGTTTCTCTGCCAAATGCATTTCTCTGAAGTTTTCTTACCATTCTGTGTAGACGGCATCGTATGAGATCAACTGCTGGGAGAGAAAAGGGAGTGCTGCTTTGTCGCTGCTACCAGAAACTCTTGGGAGCATGAGCATCGTGTGCCACATACCCACAGCTTGCAGACTTCAGTAGCGAGAGCCTCCAGAATGCTCCTGGATAAACATCATCTTTGTGGCCACACATTGTTTTATGAGCTGAGTCATCAGCCTGGCTGGCTCCTTAAATGCTGCTGTCTGAATCTTCAGGCAGAAGAAAACAAGGAGGCTTGAAGTACAATCTGACAGAACTTTATAGAGGGTCTGTCTCATTCGCCAAAGGTGATGAGGGATTTGCCATTATGGAGTTTGCTCACGATAAAAGGATTATTGATCAACTTTCATTTCATTTGAGAGGAAATATGATGCTTTTCTGCATTTCTTATACATTATTTAGGAAATCTGTTTCATTATAGCTACTTTTAATAGCCACTAGTATTAAGGGATTTCCTGATGAAAATTTGATTCCTTCCTCAGTCATCAAGTTGCAATTTATCATTTAAGGTAATGAGGTAAAACCAAAAGTAATGGTGACACAGTAAGCCAGACTGTTTGCAGAGCTCTTGGCTTCTTAAATTGTTCTATCATGTTTATGTTTTATATAGCTGTTCAGTAAGATGGTTCTTAATTAAAACTGATGTTCTTATAATGGGGAAATTTGTTCTGATTAATTCGAGCTTCTGATTGAGAGATTTGTGATTTGTTGAAGTATCCCATTTCTCTTTTTCAGCCCAATCTGATTATGGTGTCAGTAGACATATAGGTAGAACATTCACAGAAGAGTAGATGTGAAATTCTTGTTAGGTGTGAGGTACTATGTTAGCCTCTGTGTGGGGCTAAAATAAATGAAATCCTTGCCACTGAAGAAGAAAATGGATGGTTATCAGTATGCTAAGCAGACACACTCCGTGTCTTAAAGTGGGGGATTAAGTGCTACAAGGAAGAAGGTCCTGATGGTAGAGAAAAACTTCCTGTCGTGATGGGCAGCTGCGAGTCTTCCTGGAGAAAGTGGTCCCGAGGCAATCCTTGGAGGATGAGGATGACCCGTAAGTTTCAAGAGGTTGTGGGCTGGGGGATAGTGTTCACAAAGCGCCATCAGATCAAGAAATGGTAGATGCTGGTGTTTGGAAGTAGGATAGCTCTGGAGAATTCTGGGAGAACAGTTTTTTTTAAAGTGGTAAGCTTAGAAATCAGATCTTGAGGGACTGAGAATCAAATAACTTACACAGACATGAAAGGCCCTGGAATAAACAGGTCTCTTCTGAAGTTAGGTGGAGACAGGAGGAAGAAGGAATGGTTGAGAAGCGGTGAGGCTACTGGCAAGCTGGTCTTCCTGGGGGTAGTAGGAGCCTGTGGAGCAGGACAGGGTGAAAATGGAAGACAGAGGCTTCCAAAGGAAGAGCAAGAGGCTGGGTTCTGGCAGGAACACAAGAAAACTGGGTAAAGAGGAGGGGGAGGTCAGTGAGGATTCTGAATTTCAGATGCAAGTTGGAAACCAGCTCAGGGCTGGGAGGGTTGTGGGTAGGGGGTTGTCAAGTGGACGGAGAGCCTGAGGAAGGGAAGGCTCGGACCAGATGCTGTGGGGACAGAAGAGCAGGTGCATGGTCCTGCTGAGGCCTGATTCTCCACAATGTATGCTGTGTCCTTTTGCTTTGTTTCAAGAAAACAATCTAAATTTAGTGCAAACAGCAAGAGTAAAGGAGTCCAGAACTTAACCAAATGTCCTTTTTCTCCTCCTTGGCCCCTTTTCTTTCCCTCGCACCAGTTGGAATTAATAATCTCTGACCTCAGAGCTGAGATGTGCAGTAGTAGTAGGGTGGATTTTCTTTGTTTGGAAATGGGAGTAAATTTTGAGGAAACTGGACCTTAGGCTCTGCAACTGTCATTATGTACCCCAGTCAAGGGGATGGAAGTAGAGGATGAAGTAAGAGCTTCATGGGTGTTCAGAGGACCCGTATTGCTTGCACCCACTATTTGGCCAGAGCTCTCTGGAGAGAGTTTTGTGGGAATGTGGCTCCATTCTGTGGTATGCCCTCCATCACTGACATTGTCCTGGGGTCTATATTCCTGGAAGAGCTGAATAAATAAGGGCACCTCTGTTGTTTTGCTTTTGGTTCCCGATCAACCTTCTACTCTCAAAGCGTATCTGGCTATTGAGAAATTCAGTTGTTCACAGAACAGACGTTTTCTGGGCAGGAGTGGCAGGCAGCCTTCATTGGTAGAGGAAGAGTCCGTAGATCAGGACGTAGTGGCAGTAGTCCAGGTGACAATGAGGACAGCCAGGGCACTTTGAAGACGTAATCAGCAAGATCTGGCAACTACTAAGATACTTACTTTTAAATTAAAAAAAAAAATTAAAAGCAAGGTCTCTGTATGTAGCCCAGGCTGGCCTCAAACAGGATTCTTCTGCCTCACCTTTCAGACTGCTATAATTACAGGGGAGTGCCACCATGCCAGTGGCACTAGAATGTTCTTATTCTAGTCCTGCTTCTCAATTAATGGCCATGCACTAAATGTTGAGTTGGGTGGGGGCTGAGAGGCCAGAACGATGATTTTAGCCTAAAGCTTGCCTACAAGCCAATAAGCTGACAGTCCTATGGGAGAAAGGTTAGGGATTTAGATAAAAATGAATACCTGAAATCCCAGACAAAAGATGTAAGGAAGAGGCTGGACCTGCTCTTCCAGAGGACGTTATTTTTACACACACACACACACACACACACACACACACACACACACACTTAAACTCTTAAAACAAAAGAGAGGAAAGCTGTCATTGTGTTGACTGCAGTACAGGTTTAGTTTTCCTGGAAGAGAGTTTCTGAGATGGGTATTGAAGAATACGGCATCCAAGAGGGACAGCGAGGCATGACACCAAGGTTTTGAACTTAAGAGGGCTGGTGACAATTTGGCTATGTGCTGGGTCCAAATGCAGAGTCCCGAAGTTCCTGGTCTTTGCTCAGCAGTTGACAGTAGGGGGTCATAAGGTAATGTTGGTAGCCATCCGAATGAATGAATTCTTAGGAGGAAGAAAGTTCTAGGAGGGAGCCGGAACTCAGGATGGCTGGA
>CABHPQ010161268.1:4698-17815 GCA_902168405.1 Peromyscus aztecus | reverse complement strand
TTTTGGGTTTCTTAGTGTTTGATCTGTAACGTAGATTTCATGAGGAATGTTCCTCTCCAGCTAGCTCCAGGATAAGGGTGCACAGGGTGGGGGTGGGGGGTGGGGGGGTGGGGGCTTTGTTTCTATTTTATGCACAGCCAGACTTGCTCTTATGTTTGTAATATTTAAAGGAGTTCAATAGGAGGCCCTTGATTCTTTGATCTAAAGCCACAGTAAGTTTAATGAGAAAGATTTTTCATAATGCTTGCAGTATTGAACATTTCCGCCAGTTCAGACTAATATGATATAATGATCGATTTATACCTTGGATCCCATCTTTTATTTCTCATCCTGAATCCACCCTCCTCCCTCTGCTGAAACAGGTAATTACAAAGGTCCTCAGATCAATTTTTGTAAAGGGGCACCCTGACGGGTACCATGACTGAAGTGTGACATGAGCCTTTTTCCAATACAATGGGTGGCCTAACATTCCTCTGGAAGCCAAGCTCATTAAATATTCGGTTCCTTCCCCCTCCCCACCCCCCCTTCACACACTTAGCTCTGAGTCTCACTAAGTCTGGGGTTTCTTCACTGAAGACTTAGGAAAATTGCTCCGAGTTCTCAGATTGAATTTTTTATGTGTATGACTTCATGATAGCATTAGCATGTGCTTTGATCCATGTGTGAATGGCGCTGGGTCGGCGCTTATTGCCATATCCAGATGGTGTCACAGGGAACAAACAGTTGTGTTTTAAGATTTCTCAATAGACCGTCTAGACTGGCCGTGCAGCAGACAGATACAGCCACCCATCAAATTAGCGTTTGTCAGATTTATGGTAATGGTTCACCAAAGCCTTCCTGTCATTGACATTAAGATTTACGCCTCCAAAGTTATTTTGTCTTCCACAGAATATAGCTTGTGATTGCTTGGATTTAAAAAAAAAAAAAAAGTTTAAGACAGAAAAGTCTTGGTGAATGTGAGCTGTTTCTGAATGAAAAGAAAAATATAAAAGGAATTAAACAGTGGCTGAAGCTCAGCGTCTGTATTGATTAGGGAGAGGCACTCTTCCCGCCATACCCCTCCCCACCCCCCTACCCCCGCCCCGTGAGTGATAAGAAGGATGTTCTGCTATGGCTGGTGTCTCCCATTTGCCCTTGTTGGAAAGAAAAACATGTATGTGGGTGACTGTGGCCAGATTTTGTCCTTTCATGTTGTTACTCCTGAGTAATGTGATCTGCTGTCCCAACGCGGTGGGAATAACCTTTTCACAGGCAGTATGTCCATTCTCTGTGGAAATGTTTTCCCAAGTCTGCCTAGGCTGCCTTTGATCATACCTCCTTCCAGTGTGGGGTCACAGCTACTATGCTTTTCCGAGAGTCACAGGTTTCTTGGAGGAAAGTGAGAGACACGGGGGGCGGGGGGGGGGGGTCAAAATAAATAAATAAATAAATAAGACCCAAACCCTCTGCAGTGTTCAATCACCGACACTACCAAGCTGGGAGGGTGCAAATGCCACATGGCGTATTCAGGACGTTTCAGGCCGAACTTACACAGACAGCGCCAGTTTTCTCTACTTGGGTCACAGGGAAAGAAAGCCTTTGCACTTTTCCATCCAACGCAGTTTGAGGAGTGAGGGTCATCCCATTCCATCCCGGACATGCTGAGGCACGCCTGGAAATGTGTTTTCCTCTTATTGTACATTGGTGTAAATGACGAATGGCAGGGAGGCTGGGGGCGGGGAACGTTGATGAGAATTCTGAGGCCACGGCAGAGGGTATGGAGGGGGCTGACGTGGTGGTGGTGGTGGTGGTGGTGGTGGTGGAGGAGGCCTGCAGGTTTCAAAGCAAGTTCTTTCATTGCCCTGAGACCTGGCATTTTGGGGAAGCCCTTGCTGACCCTTTTGGTTCTCTCTCATTCAGAGGGCAGCCTACCTCTTCTCTGGGCCGTAGCAAAGCAAAGTGGTATCCTTTACTGAATGCAGGAGGGGTAGGGACTCCCTGGCAGCCTGCTCTGGTCTCCAGGGGGCTTTTTCTTGCTGCTTTCTAACTTTCTGGCCCTGGCCAGGCAGTCCCCGTTGGCTAGACTGTTTTCCTGGCTTGTCTTTAAATACTTCTCGTATGTGCGTTTGGATGTAACCATAAGTACTTTATCAGCTGTATCAAAGATGTTGTCATTGGTGTTCAAGTTCAATCTTTCTGCAACACGCTCCCCTCCAGGATAAGGAAATAATGGCTTTTCAGCTTCGCTCCCGTTCAGGTCTTTAAGTTATATGTCCCAGGTTACATTTTTCCCCCCTACATTGATTCCACTGAATATTAGGATTTAACTTCATTTGTTTGTTTATTACGTAATCAATTTATTTTTAAAATTAATTTATTTATTTTGCATCCGCACCATGGTCCTCCCATTCTTCTTCTCCCCGCCCCACTTCCCACTTCCTTTGTTTTTTTTAACATGAGTTATGACCAATTTTTTTGGAAAGAACTTAATTACCTCTCTTATATGGTTGTAAACTTAGATGATTTTCCAGAAAAAAAAAAAAATGAACAAATTTTTTCTTCCAAACCTGTTTTTTTCTTTTACTATTTTTCCTCGTTCGCCATTTTACTTAACCTGTGGGGCTACTCATTTTTATTGCCTTTGCAAAGCCTATTTCTTCTGGATGCCCAGTGATCTGCGCCCGGGTTTTGGTGGACTCGTAGTGCATTGTAGCAGGGCGATCGTGCAAGGGGATCTTCAGAGCACAGGTAATGACGTGCGCCTGCCTTATCTTCCCGTGGACCCCTCACTGTTGTCAGTGGAGAGATGTCCGACCCTTGGCCAGCTACAACACTTACCATTTTGGACTTGAAAACTATTTAAAATTCATCGTAAGAAACAGTATAAATTTTACAAGACACATTTATAGTGTTTTTAAAACATTAACTACCCTTCTTACACGTGTGTTCTGTTGGAAATTGGAAGGGTGGAATGGAATGCTAGCCTTTTGAGCAAAGTGTGAAAAGTTATTTAAGTAAAACTCTTTTTTTTTCCCCCCCTTTAGTTTAAGATTTTCCTCTCTCTGGGACTCCTCCACCGTGGTCATTCGGGTTTACTATTTTTAGAAGGGAGTTTTGACAGTCCACTTTATGCCCTGTTTACTTGATCAGATGACATATTTAAAGGAAGCACAGGATGTTAGAGCTTTAGGGGACCTTAGAGGGCGTCTCATTTAACAACCTCGTTTTTCTAGTTGTAGAAACAGCAGTATGGATAGGTTAAGTATTCGAAGCTGTCGGGAGCACCGTTCCCCCTCTCTTATTTGATTTTTACGTGGCTAATGATAGATACTCCTTTATAGGTGTGCCCCGCTCCACTAAATGCACTTCGGCTTGCTCTGTCTCCATTTGACTAATTAGTTCAAAGCTAAGACCGCACATTTCATTTTATGCATCAGATTATACCACTGGAGAAAATATAAAATACAGAGCCCAGTGGAACACACACTGGTAAATGTATACATAATAGCCATTTCCCCCTTCTTGCCAAGGCTGCAGTGTGTCTAAAAGGAGTTGAGTTATGCACCCGTCTAAACTCCTTAGACCCTGTGTTGTGTAACTTGAAGGTACCCAGAGTCTTCCTCACAGCCGAGTAAGTGTGGCTGTGCTCTTGGTTCTGAGCCCTAATCTCATATGAGAAGGAGGAGCCTACTTGGGAGTTCGGGGGAAACTTTTGCCCTTTTGTGAAGAGGGACCCATGTAGCTGGTTTACTCAGATCCCTTACCCCGTCTCTCCTTTGTAGTTTTCTCTGTTTGAATATGGCTACAGCATTTAGACCTGCTAGATAGCTTTCTTACTACCTGGAGGGGAAGGGAGGGGGAGCTAGCATCTTTTAAGTCCCGTTGATTTAAACCAGAGGTTGGTATTATTATTAATCCAGTGACTGGCAAATTATAACACACAGACTGATTGTGTCTTTCTGTACATTGCTATTGGGACACAGCTTTGCCTTTTTGTTAGGTATTGAGTGTGTCTGTTTGCTTTTAAGCTGACAGTTGGGTATTAACTGAGACTATACTGCCTCAAATCCTGTATGAATATATGGCCTACATGACTGTTGTGCATATGTATGTGTATATGTATATATTGTTTGTGTGTGTGCGCACGCACACACACACACACACACACACACACACACACACACACACACACACAGAGAGAGAGAGAGAGGAGAGAAGGAGAGAGAAAAAGAGAGAGAAACACTATATAATCTCTATTCCTTTAAATTTGTTTGTAGCTCGTTGAAAATACTATAGAGTGAATTTTATTTTACTTGCAGCCAAACACATTCTTAGTGGAATCAACTAGTAATCCAGATCTCTTGCCACCAATCCTGATGACCTGAGTTGGATCCTTGGGACACTAGTGGTGGAAAGAGAGAACTGCCCCCTGCAAATTGTCATGTGACCCACCTCCAGGTGGGTGGCAAGGAATGCACAGGTGCATGCACTCCTGCACTGGCCCTCACACACCTAAATGTAATGAAATTCTTTAAAAAGAGGCATTTCTAGTAATAGTAAGATGAGACTGTAGAAGTGCTTCAGCATTGAAATGTTATCTAAAACTGACACTGGCCCTTCGGTCTTGGATGACTTCCTGGAGTGTAGGGGAGGAAAGTTGTCAGGTCTTCAATCAGCTAATAGTCTCCTGGTAGATCTTAGAGCTCCGAGGTCCCACTTATTCAACACTGTACATGGAGCAGCTGCTGCTGCCACCGCCCACCCCCTTGCCTCTGTTTCCTCCTTTGCCTCCTCTTCCTCTTTCTTCTCTTCTTTCTCCAGTCGTGATGCCCAGTGACCTGTGGGACTGGGAGAAAGTTGACACAGCACCAGCTCTGCAGTGGCATGCTGTTCTGAGTGCATTCTAAACCAGTCACTAACTTGATAGGAGCAAAACGAAAATAAAACTAAACAAAAAACCCCCAAACGAAAAAAACCTGGAAATGTGTTTCAGATTCAGTGACGTCTACAGTTGCATCGTCTTGTCGTTTGAACATAAAGGAGATTTTTAGTTTGACTTTTGTGTCAAGATAGAAGACCCCCTTATGTGTGATTATACAGACTACTGAAAAATACACCTTAAAACATGTCTGTTTCCATTTTTGTCGATACAAGTCTCCATAGTAATTCTACTCGTTTGCAGATTGTGTGTGTCATGAATTATTGCAGAAAGGCCACTGAATTGGTTTCCAGAAGACTCTGAACTAACCATGGGTTGTTTGTCAATTTAATTCAGTTCTCTGTCACACTTGCACGTGCAAGGAAAAGGTATTGGACAATATGCATTTAGAGTTATTTTCAGTTGTAAGATGTTTCTACTTGTAAAAAAAAAAATCTTCATGGTTGTTGGAAACCCTTGAGGATTAGTTGATTCAAACAGCAACAAAACATCCTTTGCAAAACCAAAGTCCCCATGTCCTCATTAGTTACCCCAAAGGGCACTGGGGCAACTAATGCCCTTTAATTTTAAGATCTCAGAGGGTTTGCCATATACCAGTGTCCACCACCATGAGAGAAATTATCTGGGGATGGAATATTGCAGGTAGATTTGAGTTTTATGATGACATTTTACAATGCTATGTCTTGATAATCTATTAACAGTATATTTTAGTATAGTTAACTTTTTTTTTTTTGAAATAACCTATTAGTGTCTTCAAGTCAATATGGTAAGTTACAGATTTCCAAGAATGTATTAAAATTGGTTGGAAAGTAAGAGAAGATTCCAATAAAGCAGGTAATACTAGAATATTACGTTCTAGGTATCTACTTCCTAAGATATATTATTACTAGTATAAACACTCTACTTAACTTAGGGGATCATAGTTCATGAAAGAAAGAATTTTCATTTGACTGGAGAATTTTATGGTGTTGATGCCTCTGTCACAAAATCTTACTAGATATTTTGAAGCAGATATATTCAGCCATTTCCTACAGGTAAAATTACATCAGAGCAAAGAAAAGCTCTTTGTGAGTTAAGCTTGTTATGTTTGCATTTTTGCCTTTCAGCTCACAAGGAAGACATAAAGGAATAAAATTTTGATATTGTATTCCAGGAAAATATTAAGACACAAAGAACAAATTACTTGATTTCTACCCCTTGTTCCCTTTTATAGTTTTTAAATGACTGTCTCCTGAGTTATTCTGATATTCTAATTAGTACTCTGTAATCTTCTAACTCACTGTATTTTTTATAATTTCAAGAGAAAAATGTGACTTAAGAAAAAGGTAGCTGTCTATTTGGAGGGATGAGGTAGTTATGAATTAATAACAGATAAAAAATTAGAGAGGCTGCCAGTTTCAAAGGCTGGGGAAGAATGTTGACTTTGCAAATACCTGTTCACAAATTAATTTTTTTATACAGTGTGTCTGGCCAATGTCTAGGTACTAAAAATGACTTGAGGTGAGTGATTTCTTTTCATTAAATATTTTTTCAAGTATGAAAAAACCTCAAGATACTCTTTTGAGAAGAATTGTATTGCTGTGCTACAAAATACAGACATACATAGTTTTCTAATGATTTCATAAACATATAAATGGATACGTGAGTGTATACTGAATTTTATTCCATATCTCTTGTCTTCTATATTATAAGGTTTTTTTTTTTTTTTAAATCAGAGCCATGGGCTGGAGGATGACTCAGTGGTTAAGAGCACTGACTGCTCTCCCAGAGGACCCGGGTTTAATTCCCAGCACCCACATGGCAACTCACAACTGTGTGTAATTCCAGATCCAGGGGACCCGACACCCATGGCAAAACACCAACGCACATAAAATAAAAATAAATAAATTAAAATCAGAGCCATATGTCAATATCTATTTAAAACGTCAAATGATTTCATAGAACACGTAAAAGTCAGCTGTGAATCCCAGTTCCCACTCCCTTCTCTGATTTTCCCCCTTTTCAACTATTTGGCTGGCTTTGTTTTTACTTATTGCTGTCCTCCTGGTCAGTGTGAGAGGGAAGATATAATCCTCCTTTCTACTGCTGTCCCCCAGTGGCCTCGCTCTTTGAAGGGAAGATTAACTCTTCCCCCCCCGGCAAACAGCTTTTTTTTTTCCCTCTCTGACCTTCTTCCCCTCAAGGCTCCCAGGATGGTTAAGGCTGTGGATTGGGGTAGATCCGAGTCTCCACACTGCTGTGTAACTTTAAAAATGTTAGACATGGTTGCCCTCTGCTACACTACGCTAATGCTCCCCCATTTGATTTGATTTTCGTTGGCGCGAATTATTGTGATGTTTTGTTATTTACTTAGTTTCTAGGTCACTAATTTTTTCTCATTTTGCTCCCCCACTCCCCACACACAGTTGTACAAATCTTGACGTTAGTGACACTTCTTCCAGAACCCCTGGTCTGCACCTTTTTTGGGCTGATTGCTGCCCTGGGCTGTGTGGCTGTCATCCATGGCGGCCCCTGAATTGCCATGTGGGGGACCTCTTTCTCCTGTGAGGTCTGCTGGCATCCAGGTCTTCTTTCTTCATCACCCCAGGGTGCACTTGAAGGTCACGATTTTGAGACCTTTCTTATCAGGCTCGTGATTGATGGCTTAGTTGGTACGGAGTCCTGGGCTGGGCATTATTTTCCCTCATGATTTCAAAGGCATTTGTGCCATTTGTTTTTATGTCTCCGGCGTGGCATCCAGAGGAACCACCCTGGTTTGTCCTCACGCCTTTGTCCCCAGCTTGCGTGGTGTTGGCAGGATTTTGTTTGTTTTTAGCGGTGGTTGGCAGTTGTCATTTCCTGACATTCCACGCTGTGCTTTGGTGGAGAGAACCCAAATCCTAAGTTCCGCAACATCGTCTTGGAATTTCCCCCATTTTCCCTCGATCTCCTACAGCAATCCTTAATTTTCAATGCTTTCAGTTTGTGTTTTTCAGCTATGTCCTATTTTCTGGGAGATTTTCCCCCTTGAAATTTGAGCCTTTTATTGTATTTCAAATTTCTGTTCGCCACTCTTTTTCTGCTTGATTTATGATATCCCACTGGTGATTTTCTTTCGTGGGTGCCATGTATTTTATTTATTTACTTAACTTCAGAAAACATTCATTCATTCATTCATTCATCTATTTATTTATTTATTTGAGACGGGGAAAATTTTTAGTTCTTTATGCATCTGAGTGTTTGCCTGCATGCATGTCATATACCACGTGCTTGCCTGGCACCCTCGGAGGTCAGAAGAGGGTGGTTAGATCTCCCTGGGACTGGAGTGACAAACAGTTGTGAGCCACCATGTGGGTGTTGGGGACTGAACCTGGATCCTCTGCAAGAGCTCCCAGTTGTCTGAACTCTGGGCCATCGCTCTGCTACCTAGTGACTTTCTTTTGAGACTCTGGCCCTTGCATTTCTGAACCTCTTACTTCCACCTTGCAAGTGCTAGGGTTACAGGCTTGTGTCACCATGCCCGTTCGATACTGGCTCTTATGCACGCCAGGAGAGCCCTCTGCTGAGAACGGTATGCCCCATCTCCATGCCTTTTAACTTTAGACTTTAAAAATACATGTATATAAACGTACATGCTCTATCTCTGCTTACTCTGAACTACTATATTTTTTTTCTGTGTTTTTGTCTTTTCTTATTGATAGCTTTTCTCAGATGTCTGGCAATTCTTGTTTGTCCACTTGCATTCAAGAGTATTAGGTCTTTTGTTGGCGGAGGTCTCAATAGTCAGATCTTCAGGCGATCTCTCTTAGGCTGGCCAGATAGTCCACACAAGAATCTTTCGAGCCCCAGTGTTAGGAGGATAATCATGGACGTCAGGGCTCCGGAGGCAGCCGTGTTTAGTGCTGGACTGTGTGTCCCCTGCACTCCAGTCTCACTTTGTTCTTCTGTGTCCTTTGTAACTTGTTCCCGAGGGATCCTAGATGTGAGACCTTGTTTGAGCTTTTCAGGGACAAGATGTGAAGTCTTTGGTGGTTGGGCAGTTACCTGGCTCCACGAAGTCGGGGAGAGGTCCTAAAATCCAATCCCTTCTTCAAAGGGCTTTGAGCTAGTCTGTTTTTAGTACTGTGTCCCATCGACTTCTGGAGCCTGGATCTGCTCCTCGCTGAGCTTCTCATCCGTTCTGTGGGAGCCATGTGCAATTCACTACCCCACTCTGCTTGTTTAGACCGTGTGATGAGGCTGGCAGCATCAGTTACTGCGTAGTCCTCGGTGCCCTGTTGGCCTGATGATTGTAGCTGCATCTGACGTCCGAGCGCCTGCAACACTTTCAAAACTATTTAAAAGTCATCTCTTTTAAAATTATTGTGGTGCAGTTTCAGGGGCAGGTCTTCACCTAGGCACTTGACTCAGAAGCCTTCCTCTTCTTTTCCTCGCTGACAAGCAATCTGGCCCGAAGGATAGATGTCAGGTGAGCATTTCCCTGGACAGTGGTCCTGAACAGAAGCACACATGGTCTCTGATTAGAGCCTGCGCCTTTCCTGTTTCTAGGAAGAGGTAACATTGTGGGGTCATAGTGGATGTTGTAGATGCATGCTGTCTTATTCTCTTGCATGCCCAGGGGACTGGCACATTCACACTCTGAGGGAGTGGGGGTCAGGAGTGTGTCTCTGCTGTCAATGGCTTTGGATCCCTTTTCACGGTCTGTTTGTCATGTGGCGTTGGCCTCCTCTTCTGGAAGATCAAGGCATCTCTCTGTGGAGCGTGGGTGATCAGCAATGGAGGTACAGTGTG
Source organism: Peromyscus aztecus (assembly GCA_902168405.1). Taxonomy (NCBI): domain Eukaryota; kingdom Metazoa; phylum Chordata; class Mammalia; order Rodentia; family Cricetidae; genus Peromyscus; species Peromyscus aztecus. Next base: position 8,127 of record CABHPQ010161268.1, on the reverse strand, counting down.
TACAGTCCTGGATGTGGATCTTCCTTTCCTTCCATGAAGGTTGAGGCCAATTGGATCGGATGGGCCGTTCTAATTCTAAATGTCTGCCATTGCGCATTTTCAATATCAGTATGTACTTTTGAATGTCTAGTGTTTGACGAGTGGGGTTGGTTGGTAAATTTCAGAATTCTGCATCTGAAATGATCCATAGAAGCATTGTAGCCTATCCTTGTGGACCAGAAGCTGCTCGGTGTAGGTGCGTTTCTGTATTGGGCTTCCTGTACCTTTATCTTGTTGCCATTTTCCACTTCACTTATGGCTCCTCCTCGTCCGTATTGGGCTTTTCGATTTCTGCAGAAAATAAGTCCTTTGGCTCCTCAGACAAACTGGTCCCCTTATTCTCTGTCTGATAACTTCCACTTTCAGCTAAGGCAGCCCTGCCCCACCCCAGGCTTCCCATTGAAGTTGGGTTACCTTCATCAGACATTTCCCCCCAGCTTTTGGAAGTATAATTGATAGATAACCTGTTCAACTTTCCCAAGGTTCACAGCCTTTCTCACTATCAATATCGAACTACCAGTTTGTGTGATCCCCCCCACTTACTGTGTGACTTCCTCTCTGGACCTTCCTTCAGCGCCTCCCTCTCGGGATGAAGGAGCAGCCAATCACTATTGATCAAGTGAATGAAGACTGTCAGCTCAGGATCCTGAGGGCAACTTCTCTAAGCTGTAGTTGTAAAGAGGCCCTGGTTATTTTAAGGACTGGACTTAGCTCCTTACCCTTGCATATCTTGCAACTGTATGTAAATTATATAGCTCACGACCATTGTGAAGTTTGATTATGACTCCTATTGTTTATTTATTCTTCTGTTAGCTCTGTGTTGCTGGGGCAGAATACCAGAGGAAATTCATCTGAAGGGGGGAAAGGTTTATCTTGGTTCATATTTTCAGTGGTTTCTGTGCATGGTCTCTTGGCCCTACTATTTGGGGCTTATATTGAGATAGGTGTTTGAATTGGAATCCAAAATGTGCCCCCACAAGCTCAGGATTGAATGCCTAGTCCCCAGATTGTGGTGCTGTGGAGACCTGAGGACGTAGGGCCCGAGCAGTGGAAGTGAGTCCCTTGATTATACTTGCCCCTGGGTCTGGTCTCTCTTGGCTTGCCAGTATACCCTGTGAACAGATCACCCCTCACACTCCCATGGCTGTGGATGGAGTATTCCAGATGCCATACCCTCCCTGCTACGATGTACCATACATACCCGCTGAAGCCACGAGCCTACGCACACCTTGTCCCTTACAGTGTTCTGTTAGGGATTTGGTCACAGAGATCTAGAAGTAAGGAACACAGTGAGGAATCTGACAGAACACCCCTGCCGAGCTTGTGATAGCTGGGAAGCCAAGCGAGCAAGCGAGGGACCAGAGTCCCAGGTCCCCTTCAATGGGTGTGCTTTGTGACCACTAGGCCGGTCACCGGTCTCTCAGAAATGAAGATACTCTAAAGGCACACTGTGTTTCTCAGTCAGACTATCAGACTGCTTCGGAAACAAAGAATTTCCCCAGGGATCTCACGTTGGGAGGAGGAGAGGGCACCGGCCAGAGGGGGACCACATCTCCCTGAAAGGGATTTCACACATTTCCCACAACTTGTCAGACCACCTTGCAAGATGAAACTGAAACCGTGGTAAGATGGGTCAGTGGAGGGCAGGCCCCCATCTTGACCATACTGCTTAGACCTGCCTTAGTCTCTATTTGGATTTTATCTCATTTCAGAACCCCATGGGCTTGGGGCAGCTTCTGCATCTCTTTGCCCCTTTTCCCAGCGTGGCCACATTGAGTAAATCTCCTTTTTGTGCTTCCCACTTTTAATTTGGCCTTTTCATTGGCTTGTTAAGAATGTGTGAGGCTTGACTTGGAGTACAGGTTATGACCTCCATGTTCGATAACAGGTCCAACCCCCTACTAGTGCCACAGTGCTGATAGCCCAGTGACTAAGCCTTTAAGGCAGAGCTCTGGCTCTTTACTGGAACTTTGCCAAGTCCACTAATTTGCCGTCGTCTAGATTGAGCCAAAGAACAAATGCTGGTAGTGAAGTAGGAAGATAGCCCAAGCAAATAGGCGGGGGACAAGACAGCAGACCAACCAGTCCGCTCTACTAGATAGAGACAACCGAGGCTGCCTCTCTTCTCCCCCAGAAAATGATGAATTTGGGGAAGGTGATAGGGAAGTTTAATAGCGCTCCCCGTGGACGTCTAGTTACTGTTTCCAGAGGCACCTTCGAGCAGCAGTTCCTAGAGGAGAGGAACATGGCTCTCCTCCGTCGGTTCTGCATAGCAAAACTTCAGTTAACCACGGTGCACTCAAATAAGACTTGTTGAGTATTGGTCACATACAAGATGTCAGATTAGCGCTTTCTGAGCGGGACACAGGTATTGGAGTTCAAAGTCCGGCCCCAGTTCTGGAGGATTGCACACTAGTCATCAAAGACTTGCTCTTCAATGGAAGATGGACGCGCCGGTGAGGAGGCAGTACTTTGGGGGGTGTCCTAAACTCTTTTTTTGTTTGGAAGAAAAAATGGTAGACTAGCTTCTTATCCTCCCTGGGTTTCCCTGTGGGGTGAGGGGGTGGGGGTGGGGCAATATAAAGCAACCTCCCCTGCCTCCACCACCACCGTTATTCTGGAAGCAGATGGAAACCTGCGTTCAAATCCCAGCTCTTGTTAGTTGCAAAGCTTGGGCAAGCAGTTTCTTTTGACAACAGGAACCTTCACGGGGGGGGGGGGGGGCCTGATTAACTTGTGGTCCTCTCAAGGGACTGTAAAGATTAAATGCAGTGACACTTCAAACACGCTTGCCAAAGACTTCCCCGAGTGAGGGCTCTGAGTACGGAGTCCACAGCAGGTTTGTCAAAAGTGCATGGGGATTGACAGCAAGGGTAATCATCAGTGTGTGACTGTGCCCCGCGTTCCTCCATGAAAAAAGTGCACAAGCCACGCTTACTCGAGCAGTTGAAGTGTCAACTGCTAGAGTTCTGCTTGCCCTAAAATGGGCAAGATGGTGAGAACCTGTGCTTTAATTATGACCATGGAATTAACAATACCAAGGAAAACTTTCAGGTTTTAAATCTTTTGATCTGCACGGAAATATGGGGAGGCAGATCACGAAACTTGTAATTTTATTATCATTATCAGCAAGTCTGAGTGTGTGGATGCGGCATTGGGTAAATTCATTTATCAGGGCTCTAAGAAGGCTACAGCCTGGAGTTAGTTTAAATGCCAACTAAATGATTGATAGAAATTCAGATGTAGGTACTACGGGTTCTGATGAGCAATTCCGAGCGATACCTGTCGCCAAAAGCCTTTGCTCACTCTTGACAGTTGGAGGTTAGGTTCCCAGAAGGGTTTTGAGAGAGAGAGAGAGAGAGAGAGAGAGAGAGAGAGAGAGAGAGAGAG
>CABHPQ010161267.1:8992-31000 GCA_902168405.1 Peromyscus aztecus | reverse complement strand
GGCTCCAACAGGCACACACATGGTGCACATACCATGATCCAGGCAAAGCATCCATGCACATAAAGTAAAATCAACACATCTAAAAAATTAATAACAATAAAGTGCTTCCATAACTCATGACAAATCTCTAAATGTGCTTTGTTTTCGTCTGTTAAATTTAAATATTGATCAAAATATTCACTGTTGGGGCCAGAGAGTTGGCTTTGGGGCTAAGAGTAGTTGTTCAAAGAAAACCTGGGTTCAAGTCCCAGCCCCCACATGGCAGCTCACAACCATCTGTGACTCCAGCTCCAGGGGATCTGAACCTCTTCTGTAGCAGAAGCTCCAAGGCTACAGGTAGTTCTCTTTCTTTCCTTTGCAAGTGTGTGTGTGTGTGTGTGTGTGTGTGTGCACGCGCATGCACATGTGTATAGTGTATGTCTGTGTGCATGTGTGTAGTGTATGTGTGTGTACATTCTTAACTTTCTGAAGAGACTATATTTTGTTTTTACAATGAGAAAGAGAACTTATTTATTTATTATGAGAAATAAATTGATATTCTCAAAATGATATTATGCCACGAGACAAGATGTTTGATTTGGTAACATCTATGTGAGTCTATTTCACATGCTTCTCCCTTAGGTCAGCAGTTCTCGACCTGTGGGTTGAGATGACTCTTTCACAGGGGCCACATATCAGATATTCTACATATCATATTTTTTTCATTATGATTCATAATAGCAGCAAAATAACAGTTATGAAGTAGCAACAAAAATAATTTTAAGGTTGGGGATCACCAGAACAGGATGAGCTGTATTAAAGGATCACAGCATGAGGAAAGTTGAAATCACTGCTTTGGGTGGTTCCTTTGCCCAGGTAAACTTTGCCAAATGCTTATGTGTGGACTTACAGTGACAGCATCCACCATCTCTCACAATACCGTCAGGCTGAGCAGAAATGCAGAAACAGCCCGGCATTTCGGGGTGTGATAAGTCACTCAAGTGGGGGCTCACTCTAACAGGACAATGGTACCTTCTCTACAATCATGCCTATACAATCAAACTTCACTGTATTAAGTGTGAGTTGTAAATACAGCTGAAATTTATCAAAGTCAACTTAAATAACATTTCGAAATGTATGGACCAAAAATGAACCAAATTTTTATCTTAGCAATGTATTTCTTCAATAGCACAAATAACATGACTGTGCTAATGTTTAGCATTCATGAAAAATGTTTTCAAATAGTGTCACATGTGATCTGTATTACTGAAGCAAGTTCTATAGGGGATACCTTATACACCTAACTTAAGTTACACAAGCTGAGCACATGGTGTTCCTCCACTGAAATGCACTATCAATTTTACTTGTTAGTTTACATGAACCTCCCCATCCATCGTAGGATGACCACACAAAGAGTTAAGAAGCATGTGAGTTGCTATCTAGCCAAGACTTTTTAACACCCAACAATAATAATAGAACCTCTGGATGAAAAAACTACTGAAAATGAAGATGGGACCAGCCTACCCTTCACGGATCTTCTCCAGGTGGATCTGCACCAACATAAAAGAGCCTCCAAGAAGAAAGTCATACTGTTTGAGGAAATGCAGGGGGTATTTGTACAAGAGTCCGTTCTAGCAGGCAATGTACAAGCTTTCTGGGGAAGCCTCCTCAGTTTACAGTGTCTGAGAGCTCCAGCAGTGGTCTCTCTACTCACAGCACCATCTGTACCATGAAATCCAGAATCCTGGGCCTCACCACATCTACCCAATCATAAACTTTCACGGGAGGCTGAGTCTGCTTACCAAGCCTTCATAGTGATGTTGACAACACTCGAGTTTAAGACCAAGACGAGTGTCAAATAACACAGGAGCAGGCATGCTTACTGATCACTACTCTCCATCATTTCCCATTTTATCCCTGCTCCTGCAGTGAATGGTGTTAGCCTTATTCAAACAGTTGGGCATGACTATCCTGTTTACTTAGGTCATTACAGTGTGAATGCAAAAGGCGTTTTATGTTACAGATGACAACTTCTGTATGTTCCCAGCCTTGGGGTGATACGGAACAAAGACTCCTAAAGGACCTGTGTCTATGCTATCGATCCTTTGGGCATTGCTTGTTACTACCATCTAATCTATCAAATCCTGACTGAGGACCAGGAACTACCCACAAACTCAGACCATGACCACTGATGTAATCAATGAGACTCCACACAATGTAGGCACAATCCCCATAATCCAGTAGCATGAAGCATTCCTGGGATTCCCAAGACAGAAGGGTCAGGACAGAGAAGTCATGTGACTTGGAAAAGGCAGATGCAAAGATTTTGAGAAGAGTTGTACCTCCTGTGAGTGTAGGTTGCAGCCGGACAACAAGCAACTACATCCAGTGTGTTTGTGTCAAGTTTAAGGACCAAGCATCACAGATGCCCTCAGCAAAAGGCATCAGTGAGAGACCTTTCCAGTGCTTCTCAGCAGGGAAGACTGAGCTTTCAGGTCAAAATTAGGACTGATGGATGGTGGCTGTGACTAGCCATGTTGGATTGTCACATACTGCAGAAGCATAAGGCTCACGATCACCCAAGGGACATGCAGGGACAGTGAGCTGGCTCTGTGGGTTAAAGTACTTGGCACCAAGACTGACAACCTGAGTTCAGTCCCTGAGGCCAGCATGGTGGAGAGAGGAGGCCAGCTCCACAGGTTGTCCTCTGTGCTACATATGTGCTACTCCCAAATAAATAAATATTTTAAATAAAGAATTATAGAACACTTCACCAACATACATCTCAATGGGGTTATAATTTTTAAATACACTTAAGAAAACAAAAACCAAGTATATATACATAAATACATACATATTGTGCTGGCTACTTTTACGTCAGCTTGACACATGCTAAAGTCATCAGAGAGGCGGAAACCTCAACTAAGAAAAGTCCTCCACAAGATGGGGCTAAAAGCAAAGCGACATAGGGCATTTTTAAAATTAGTAATTGATGGGGGAGGTCCCAGCCCTCTGTGGGTAGTGCCACCCCTGGACTGGTAGTCCTGGATTCCATAGGAAAGAAGGCTAAGCAATCCATGAGGAACAAGCCAGTAAGCAGCACTCCTCCATGGACTCTGCATCAACTCCTGCCTCCAGGTTCCTGCCCTATTTGAGTTCCTGTCCTGACTTCCTTCAATGATGGACCGCAATGTGAAAAATGTAAGTCAAATAAATCCTTCCCTCCTCACGTTGCTTTCATCATAGCAACAGCAACCCCAACGAAGACAGAAATTGGTACCAAGCCCCCAGGGTATTGCTGTGACAGACCTGACCATATCATTTTGGGGAGGACTTCAGAAGGACTTTGGAACTTTGAGGCTAAAAAAGCCATTGAGTGCTCAAAACTTAGTGAGCTGATCTGTTGGAGTTTGGAAGATAAAAATGTTGAGAGAAATGCAAAGGATGGAGGCCTGGCTTGTAAATTTTCCAAAAGGAAGTTTGAGAGTCACATATAGACTCCATTGAGGCTGCTGCATATGTTAAGAATCTGAGGCTGAAAGATCAGCTGTGATGAACAAGAGACCAGTACCACCATGTGAAACCTTTGCTCTGATGGGATAATTGACTCTGGTCAACTGGAGGTGAGAAATTAGCAGTGATTAACTAAGAAGATGCCAGCATTGTTGAGCTGAAATCTTTGGGGAAATGCTAACCTCAGGGTTAGCATAAAGAAGCTGTGTTCCAGAGGCAACCAAGTTTGTACCTTGTGCTGGCAGTCAAACTTAGTGTGGTCAGAGTCACCCAGATGGTACTGGTTTTGAAGGCATGAAGGGGTCATGGAGGAAAGCTGAGGCTTGGCACTGTGTGGCAGGGCTGGAGTCCCCGAAGAGAGCTCAAGAGAGGCTCTTGGTGAAAATGCAGCCTAATTGCAGCAAGAGGCCCCAATATTATGGAGATGTCAGTATTGTGGGTCTACTATCAAGAACATCAGTAGCTTTGAGGTGGAGCCAGCCTGATGCTAGGAGATAAAGAGTGTGTGCTACAGAGGTAGGAAGCTAGAGAGTGACTCAGGCTCTTTGGAGGAACCAAGAAGATCCTGGACGTTAGACATGGAGCTATTCACCCAGCTGGAGTTCGGGTTTGCTTCCATTTGATTGTAACTGTGCCCTGGTTCTTCCCTTTGGAAATAAGAAAGTATTCAACTTATTTTTGATTCTGTAGGAGCCCACAATTGAGAGGCTTTGGATTTTAAAAGAGACTTTGGATTTTAAGAGACTTTGAGCCAGGCAGTGGTGGCACACGCCTTTAATCCCAGCACTCAGGAGGCAGAGGTGGGTGAATCTCTGAGTTTGAGGCCAGCCTGGTCTACAGAGTGAGTTTCAGGACAGCCAGAGCTACACAGAAAAACCCTGTCTTGAAAAACAAAAACAAACAGAGAGAGAGAGAGAGAGAGAGAGAGAGAGAGAGAGAGAGAGAGAGAGAGTTTATATTGTGATGTTTATATTATGTGTGATCTTGGGAATGAACAAGGAAGAAAAGGTTGCGATTTAGCAGTGATGTGTTTGTATATCAAGTTTACAAGGGTCAGTTGTGCTGGCTAGTTTTATATCAACTATAGTCATCAAAGAGGAGGGAGCCTCAATGGAGAGAATGACTATATAAGATAGGGCTGTAGGCAGGCCTGTAGCAAGTCAGTAGGCAGCACTCGTGGCCTCTGCATCAGCTCCTGCCTCTGAGATCCTATCCTGTTTGAGTTCCTGTCCTGACTTCCTTCAGAGCTGATAGTGATGTGGAAGCACAAGCCAAATAAACCCTTTCCTCCCCAGTTTGCTTTCTGATCATGGTGTCTTGTCTTAGCACTAGTAACACACACACAAACACACACACACACACACACACACACACACACAACTGAGGAGAAAATAAAACTTGGAAGGCTTCCTTGGGAACCAGCACATTAAATTCTGAGCTGAGTCCTGTGCAGTCAGAAGGAGGTGGATTCTGGAAGGGCTTGGGAACATGTAGTCCTACAGGGAAAAGTTCAAGATTGGAGGCCCAGAATCCAGGATCATGTTCAAGTAACACATAAAACACTTTCATCCAAGTGTCCAGCAGCCTTTCTCCAGCTTAGTGGAGTCTGGAGTCATTTTAGAATCTCAGGGGAGAAGTTGGGTATAATTCATGCCTTATGGCATTTCGGGTTCATGCTCTCAAAGACTTGGCTAAGAAGAGCTTGATGGTGAAAGTTGGAGACAGATTCAGATGTCAGAGAGGAAAGCTGAAGGTTCAGAGGGACATTGGACTGTATCCTGCACACAGAGACCAGTGCTGAAAGGTTTCCAACTGTGTACTGTCCAAGTGAGAACTCAGGTTTGGGAAGATCACACTGGTGACGGTCTGAAGAACAGACTTTGGAAAGGCAAGAGAACAGCAACCCTCTTGGGTCCCTGGAGCTCACATCACTGTTGGGAGGCGTCTATAATCCTGAAGATGAGTGATGATAAAGCCAGAGTTGCTGGAGTGGGATATGATGAGAAACATCAAGTGGGGAAGAGAGCTGGAGTGGAGAACCACACTTGATTATGGCCAAATATGGAGCCAGGTGAGAAAAGATGAGAGAAAGTCATAAATCAAATATGACTCCTGAGAAATCCATGATTGGGGATGTCATTAAAGGAATTCAGGGAAGTCTAGAGAAGCAGAGAACTGAGGATAGGAGAGACACAAGCTGACAGCTAAACATATGAGCTTTGAGCTCAAAAGAGAGGCAAAGCCTAGTTATTTAAATAAGAGAGTCATCAAGCATATTAAAGTACTTAAGCCACACAACTGGATGAGATCCCTTGTCAGTTTCTCTTTGAAAGTCCCTCAAACACATCTCTTCCTCTGATTTCTACTGCCATTAATCTTTGTTTCCCAGAAGATCCGATGCGGTATTTCTGTACCAGTGTGTAGTCTCTCTCCTTGGCAATCCTTCTTATACATAACTGGACCATTCATCTTCCTGTTACACAAATTAGATCACTCTTCTCTTCAATAAAAACCAAGTGCTTATTATGTGCAAATCCCTCTGTTCAGTGCTTCGGGTGATTCAAAGAAGAGTAAGAAATAGATTCTGACATTGGAAGCTCATGGTCTATAGAAATGATGTGTCTGTCTAAAAAAAAAAAAAAAAAAAAATTAAGTTGAAAAAGGAAACAAGAATTTAAAAAAAAAAAAAAAAAAAAAAAAAAAAACAGGGGGAAACAAACATTGTAAGCATTTGGGGGGTGGGATGACAGGTAGTCTTTAGCATCATGGAGACAGGAAACTTTGTGCAATGGTTGTTTCAGTTACAAAAAGATTACAAAATGGTGCCTTCACCTTGCTGATGAAGGGTCGTGGTCCCAGTCTCTCAGAGTCTCCTCTTATCTGGCAATTCGTCCACTTTCTGTCATTAAACACTGGGTTTGTTGTTGTTGCTGTTGTTTTTGAGGATTCAGCATTAGATTATCTTTTCTGGGCACAACGGTCACCCTCCAGATGTGTCCACAATACATTCCCAACAGAGTCCTGTCTGTAAAAGGCAAGTCTGATCCCTCCAGCGTCTGCTGAGAGCTAGGTCTGTTGTTGTTAAACTGGCATTCAAACTCTTGTCTTGCCTTTTGCTTTCTGACTCTTACCTCTTTGGAATCCAGCCACCCATTTCTTCCAGTGAGACACACTCGCCCTACATTTATCCCACCACTTGGTTTAAAAACAATCACCTCACACATGCAGTTCCCCTCAACCGTCAATTTATACTTGCCTTGTCACTCTCTGGATTCCTACTGTGTCACCGTGGAGATGGCATCTGCACGGGCACCTAACGGGATTTGCAATCTCCCTAGAGACACATCTCTGAGCATTTCCTTGAGGTTCAACTGAGGAGGAAAAAACCTGCCCTGATTGTGGGCAGCAGCATCCCATGGACTGGGACCCGGGGTGAATGAAAAGAAACATCAGAGAGCTAGCTGAGTGCCAGCATTTTCTGCTCCCTGCTTCTGTTTCACTGAGCTGTGAGGAGTCCTAGGGAAGTGTTACTTCTTCCTCTGTGCTTCCGGAAGGTGGGCTGACACTCTCTCTTCCTCTGTGCTTCCAGGCAGTGGCTGACACTCTCTCTTCCTCCCCCACGTTGCTTTTGTGGGTCTTATGTCACAGCCATGACAAAAGTCACTCATGCACCACATGAAATGCCAACTTAAGGAAATTGCTCTGCCCCTCAGGGCTTACTGCCTTATACTCCGCACGTTGTCCTTTCCCTTCAGGGGACTGTAAGAAGGATAACTGTCTTAATTACTGTCCTATTGCTGTGAAGAGACATCATGACTAAGGCAACTCTTATAAAGAAAGTATTTAATTCAGGGGCTTAGGCCATTATCGTCATGGCAGAGAGCATGGCCGCACATAGGGTGATGGAGCAATAGCTGAGAGCTACATCCTGATCTGCAGGCTGGGGGCGGGGCTAGCATGGGTTTTTGAAGCCTCAAAGCCCACCCCCAGTGACACACTTCCTCCAACAAGGCCACACCCCATAGTCCTTCTCAAATAGTGCCACTCCTTGTTGACTAAGCATCCAGATCTATGAGCCTATGGGGGCCATTGTCATTCAAACCACCACAACATGGAATGCAGCAGTTTATGTAGTTATTTCCTTTTTACTTTCCTGTCTGAGGAATCAGCACAAGCTCTTGTCACATCTACCACAAGGTTCTGGGAGTAAAGACATATTCAAACCATACATTCAAAATGAATGATTACCCAGCAAACCTTTGGTACCCATGTTTGGGAAATTCTCAACTGTAGAACACCTCATTCCTACTTCACATTGGATAATAGGAAGTTACCATTCTCAAGTGTGGAGTCTCCAAAGAACTAAGACAAAAGGATATGCTTATCTGATTTTGAGTAACATAAATAATTAATCCTAAGTCATTTGTTGTCAGGCTAATGGGATCTTGCTGGAGTGACAGTAGCTCCCCTGACTCTCCATGGCCAGGTGGTGGGGGAATTTGAATCCCATCCAGGGAGGATATGTGGCTGTAACTTTCATAAAAGAATTTGTATGAAAAAGAAGCAGGTATTCTGAATATCCTTAGATATTAAAGGGACTAAGACAGAAGAGGATTAGACTGACTCTAAAGGTCTCCAAGGAACCTTTCTGGAGATAATAAATACCAGTGAAGGGAGATGAATATTTACCTAAAATAAAGGAGAACTGAGAATATCCAGAGATTTCCACTGGAGCTACTGAGCTTCCTATTAGTTGGTGCATTCAAGAAGTTATGTAACTCTTCAAAATGACTTACGGTGCTTCCAACACAGCAAGGCTACACCTAGTATTTTTCCAGCCTGAAGATGACTTGATTCTGCCATAATAACAGGAAAAATGCACAGAGTACTTATCACACGCAGGGTCCTGTTCTACACATTTTATACGTATTACCTCACTTCTTTGTCACAATGACTATTATTACAGCCATGACTAAAGACAAGAAAACTGAAGGAGAGAGACATTAAATAATTTGCCTTGGTTCTCACAATTAATAAGTATTTGATACCAGGAAATCTTTCTCCAGAGCCTAGTCTTTTATTTTGTCTTTCATAATCCCATGACAGATCTAAGTCCAAAATGGGAGAGGCCCTACCTAATAAAGGGAACAATAGGTAAGGGAAGTAGAGTGATCATAGGATTGTGCTAAGACAATGCCATTTTGCAAGCCAAAAGGAACAGGCATTAGTGAATGAGAATTTTAAAGCCTGGTTCTGGACACTTTTACAATCCCATATGACAGGGACAAGGTAGGGGGCTTTAAAATGTGTAAACTATGTCGTATTTAGAGAACCATGCATTCTTCTTATAAACGAAATCCTGGGCACCATGCCCACCATGGAGACTAAACCCTGAAGCTTACCACTCTTGCAGTGTTAGTGTAGGTACTTTCTCAACCCAAGAGAGCACACAAGGCAGCAGCAGATGTGATGTGGGGTGCTTCTGATGTCATGAAGAAGAGAGGTATGTGGGGAAATGAGGAAGCAGGAGGGAGTCAAGAAGTCACAGTGTGGGGCATCAGAGCTAAGCTTTAAGAACACCAGGCAGAAACAGCCAAGTATGGTGAACCTGATGCTGAACCCAGAAGGTGTCTTGCTCTGCTCCCATTCTGGTCTCTGGGAAGACACTGTTCTGTACAATGTGCCTGCATCTGTCTGCACAGGGAGAAGAGGAGAGGAAATCCACTGGTGGGATCTAGACGTTACTGAGCATTTGTGAAGCGGGACATGCAAAGTAAGCTGTGAAGAACCAGAAGAGTCATGTGCAGATCCCTTCTTGAGAAGTGAGAATACCCATAGAAGTAAGGGTGCGGCACACAACCCATGAGGAGGCTGGAGAGCTCAGCTGGGAGCCACAGATGATACTGTGCACTGGCAAGAGCAGGTGCAAGAGCCCTGTGAATCTCATCAGCGGGGATAACGGTTGAGTCCTCACTGTCAGCTGGACCAGATGGTCAATCAGTCAGGAGATGCACATCCAGATACATCTTTGAGAGTATTTCCAAGGAAGTTGAACTGAGGAGGGAAACCCATGCTGAATTTGGACAGTACCACATCATTGCTTGGGATACAGGACTGAATAAAAGGGGAGGACAAGAGCCAGCTGAGGGTCAGCATCCTCCATCACTGCTTCCTGAGTCCACAAGACGTATGGGTCCTACCCACACCTTCCCACAGCGCTCTGGTCACTGAGATGAGTGACTAATGCAGAGGGAAGGCTAGCAGCATTGGCCATGGCCAATGGAAAGAGAAAGAACTAACAGAAGCCGACTCCTTCTGTAGACTGTGTGGTGACAGTAAAACACAGCCTGCGGGATTCAGGAGCCCAGGGGTCAGGGCTCAAACTGGTACTTGACATTCATGCCATTATTATAAAACAAAAGCTATTTTCCTTACCCAAATACTATCTTGGAGTAAAGAACCACCCAGACACACTCAAATAAAAATAATGATAATGTTTTATAAATATATAAATGAAGCTAGGCAAAAAAGCTAACATTCAAAATAATGACACTGCTTGTTTAGTTGATTTAAAATAGACTCCCTTCATCATCCATAAACATGTGTGGTTAAGAAGGTAAATGGCAAACTGTTGAGAGTGGTTATAATTTGTATCTAAACCTTACATAAAGTTAAATTTCTTGAACTATTTGTACATGGGTTGTAATTTATAAAGATATTTAATTGATTTAGGAGATATTTCTCTTTGTTTGTTTGAAACAAATCTAATAGAAAAAAAAAATCAAACCAGCGAAAGTGTCTAGCCCAGTAATGACTGTGAGATGTAAGGGCTTCGGACTAGACTGTCACATGCCTTTGACTCTTACCTGATGCCGACTTCCTGGGGACTAGCATCAAAGGTAAATTTCAGTTCCTGGTACTTACTGATTTAACATTTGCCAAATGTGTTCTGAGCTGGAACCTGCCGAGTCTCCCAGCCATCTCATTACAATTTATCACTGAGTATCCTTGAGCTCACATATGTTATTAAAGGTGTATGAATGCAATAAAGATAACTACTTTAATCTTGTAATGAGTGCTTCTACTCTGCTGCCTCATTTTAAGTTAGTGCACATGCTAGAAATTCTCACATAGAACACCGTGTTGAAAAAAAATGCTTGGAAAAAGAACAGTCCATATATGCATTTCAAATACATTAAAAGGATGTTTAATTTCATACATTAAAGATGCTGTGATTTGTATAGTTCATAAACTTTGAGGCTAATACAATACAAAGGAAAGAGGAAAATTACAGATAAGTTCAATCCACACAATCAACTAGGTTTTGAAAATGTTTCATTTTAACTCATCTTGACTCAAAATTGCAATTTGGTTGCCTCCCCTCAAGATGTCTAAGCAGAAAACATTATGGCCCCCTTGGGACCTTAGCGATCACCTATAGAGTTAATTTCTTATACTTTGTGGGACACTAATATACAAAATTGTTAACCAAAATATTAGCAAGTGGAACAGTATTATAGAAAGAAAGTTGAAGGGTGTATTGTAAAACTTCATTGAAGTTTTTTTGAGGGGAGAGCCAGAAATAAAATGTGTAAGTTCTTGACTTTGTGTGTGCATTTGGATTACAAACTGAAAAAGATGAGCATCTCAAATCCTGTGTTGACTCTCAGTGAGGCCAGTTTCACAATGATAAAGAACCAACATGCTTAGGAAAAAATTGAAACCTCCACTAGATGAGGGCATGATAAAGCCAGATCCAAACACTCTAAGGGCTAAGGGGGTGTATACAGTATGTGTCTCTCTGATTTGGTTAGTTAAAAAATAAGTTTGAGCTCCCTAATCTTTGAGGAACTCTGGGCACTGGAGGAAATGATAGGTGACCATTAACAGGTAGACTAAATACAAACTGAAAACAGATTATTAAAAATTACACAAGGATTTTTCATGCATCCATGGTTTGGGTTAACCCATCCCTAACCAGTGTCTTCTATTCCCCTACATCACCCCTGCTTACATTTTTTTAACCCCCTAGTATCCTCTTTCTCCTTCCATTCAATGTATTTTACTATTCTGTGGTGGGTTGAATGAGAAACGCCCCCCCCATTGTCTCCAGCACCGGAACACTTCAACTGGTGTCACTGTATGGGAGGTTTAGAAGGTGTGACCTTCTTGGAGTAGGTATGTCACTGGAGATGGGGCTTGGCAGGTTCAAGTTTAAAGACTCATGCAATTTCAATTTTTTTCCTCTTGCTTCATCCTTGTGGTTCAAGATGTGATCCCTAAACCTCTTGTTACTGTTGCCATGCCTACATTCGGCCATCATGAACTCTAACCATCGGCCCAAATAAACTCTTGCTTCTGTAAGTTTCCTTGACCGTGATGTTTTATCACCGCAATAGAGAAGTACCCAACACATAACCTTTCCAATTATATTTTTATTTGGGTTGCAAGAGAGTAGGATGCCATACGGCTTTTCCATACATCTTTTGATTTTTTTTATCTTCTCCCCAGCTTTCTCGTTTTCCCATAGCTGTTGACCCTTTCCCAGCCCCCAGGATCCCTCTTCTCTATTTTCATCTATGTGCTTTCTGCCATTTCCCTTCCTTTAAAGAATTCCCCCTCCCCAGTGGAGCCTTTCTAGTTTCCTGGCTTCCATATGTACTCCATGTTAAACACACAAAACAAAAGGCTTGAAGGTAGGATCCAGATATGAGAGAGAAAAATGTACAAACGGCTGGAATCCTCAAACAATAAATAAAAATAGTTTAAAATTAGACATGAACTCTTAGGAAAAGGAGTTTTTGTCATTGTCCAGCGAAGTTTCTTTATTCCCTTACTAGAAACATCTGTCATCTATGATACATATTGCCTAAATAATGTTAATAAAATATAAAAAGGTAGACTGTAGTGTAATTGTGAACAGCAAGGTCTTAGTTAAAAGGAATAACAATTCCTAAACTACGTTGAATAATTGGTTGCTCATAGCCTAAAATAATGTATGTAATGGAAATCAGTAAGAGACAACTTTTTCCCTATCTGATGGGTAAGCTTATGACTTGCAATATAGTTTTTAAGAAAGAAGTCAGGCTCTCCTGACAAATATATCAACAGAAGTTAGCAAACCCAATTTAGAAAGTGTTGAGTCACCATCATCGTTACGTTTTAGACACTTAATCTAAAAGAAGGTAAATAAGACGGCTAGCTCATGAGTTTGAGTTGTATTACCAGAATTCCAAGTTCCTCCCCATCTTTTCTTTCCAGCTGAGATATGGAGGCTGTTCATGGTTGGCCTAGTCCACAGTTGCTTCAACAGCATCGCACTGTGTCAGATAGCATTGTTTCTTCTGACAGTCCAGAGGACCTTGTGCAAAGCACCGGTTGCCATTCTTTGAGCTACAACCTTTTAAGTCACTGAGGTGGGAGCAATGGAGGCTTCTCTTGGCCAGGCAGAGCTGCGAAGGTCAACTTCAAACCCATAGATAAGACAGCAATAGAGAAAGAGTTTCAACTAAACCATGTAGGGCATACAAACCATCACAGGGTGTGGCAGCTCCTGAAAGGAGGGACAATCTGACAGGGAAATGGGAGAGTGCAAACACAAAGTGGGAGTTGAGAACCATGACTGGGTAGACAAGATGGTTCAATGGGTGAAGGCACTTGCCACCAAACCTGACACCTGAGTTCAATGATTCCTCAGATCCCATGTATTGGAAGGAGAGAACTGATTCCTCCAAGTTGTCCTTTGACTTTCGCATATGTGTGCATGCATAAGGACAAGCACACACACACACACACACACACACACACACACACACATTTTTGTAAGAAAATAGTTTTATGTGTTTAAGTGTTTGCCTACATGTGTGTATTTGCACCACATGCATGTGCTGCCTACAGAGGTCAGAGGAGGGCATAGGATACCCTGGAACTGGAGTTATAGATGGATAAGTGTGTAGCATGAATCTTAGAGAGTCTTATTAATAAAATCAAACCTGAGGCCAGTTATTGGGGTGAAATGCTGGATGGTCAGAGAGACAGAACAAGCCACAGCTAACCTCACCTGGCCAACTTCTAGCTGATCTTGTTTCCTCAGACTGGAAGCCTCTGTGTCCTCATATCCGAATGACTCTCAGCTGAACTGTGCTGCTCAAACTCTAAAAGCGTAACCAGCCAAATGCTTCTAGTTTCTGGTCCTCACGCCTTATATACCTTTCTGCTTTCTACCACCACTCCCTGGGATTAAAGGCTTGCTTTCTGGGATTAAAGGCGCGAGTCACCATGCTTGGCTGTATCCCTGAACACATGGATTTCTGCCTCTGAAATGCTAGGATTAAAGGCGTGTGCTATCACCGCCTATCCTAAGTATCTAGTGGCTTTTCTGTTCTCTGACCCCAGATAAGTTTATTAGGGTACACAATATTTTGGGGAACACAATACCACCACATGAGTGAGCTGCCATGTGGGTGCTGGGACTCAACCCTGGGTTCTCTGCAAGCACAGCAAGTGTTCTTAACCAGTTCCTAACCCTTTCCCCAACCCCAAGAATGCATTTTACTGACTACAAACTGAAGCAGTCTGTGGTGTTTTGAAACAATGAAAACAAGCAGAAGCAAGGATAGGTGAAGACCAACTAGCAAATTAACTGACAAAGGAAAGGAATATTTACCTACAGCACAGCAAGGAGGCACTGGTGGGAGGCAGTAAACTCCTCCTTCCTGGCTCTGTGGCCTCAGGAATCTTAGGGAAGAATTGAAGTTTGGTTAGAAACGATCCAGAGAAGACAAATATGGTGTCATGAAGGCTGGAGGTATGTCCTAAGAGGGAACAAAGGAAGGACCAGTGATGACCAGCTGAAGTTGGAGAGGGCAAGCTTGTTGAGTGAAGGAGGTGCTGGCATCTGACTTAGCTGGTCTGAGGTTAGAAGTTTCCACTCCCGGTTCTACTGGAAACCAAGCAGATGAGAGAGCTGGGGACCTGCAGACTAATGGCCAAAGTGTGTCTTCTGTGGTTCCCTGGCCTATGGCCAGAGTGTGGATGTGGAATCAACCAAAGCATCGCAGGAAAAGAAAGAAGGAAGGAGGATTAGGGCAAGACAGATGGAGTCGAAGAGTCCCGGTGTATGATAATTTTGAGTGCTATTGAGGCCAAGGATGAGATTGTGAAGGTACACTATGAAGCCAAGTGAATGAGTCTCTGTGGAGCGTGGTGAGCCAACTTGAATTCTAGCTAAGGGACTGGACATCTTCCTGGATGTTAAAGTCAAAATGGGACAGTGACAGGATTCAAGGTGGAAAAATGTGAGTCAGAAGCCAGTGTGCAGTGATCTGAGGGTAGTGGTTTGGAATCATGGTCATTTACAATGGGAAGAAAAGGTTCAGGAGGTGGGACCTGAGGGCAGAAACCTCAAAGAAGGGTGTGCAGAGAGTGAACTAATTAATGGTCAGTGGATAACAAGAGTGAGTAGTTTCCAAACACGACTGTAAAGAAATACCACAAAGTTACAGTTTTAGAAGCCAAAGTTTGAAACGAGTCTGTGGGGCTGAGTTTATGGTGTAGACAGAACCAGTCTTGGTCTGAGGTTCTGGGAAAGACTTGTGCTTGCTGAGGTGAGCCTCCAGTGGCTTCCCATGCTTGCTGACGTGAGCCTCCAGGGACTTCCCATGCTTGCTGAGGTGAGCCTCCAGTAGCTTCCCATGCTTGCTGAGGTGAGCCTACAGTTTTCCATATCCATCCCTTGCTTAGCGACTTCATAATTCTTGTTCCTGCATCTTTGGTCAAGTGACTCCTCTTCTCTGTCTACATGTGCCCTTGAATCTCCCTCTGATTCCAGTTTAATGAAGAGAGATGTGGCTACACCTGGCACCCGCCTGGATAATCTGAGTAATCTCTGTATCGTAAGGTCTTCATTCACATCTGCAAAGCGGTGGACACTTCCAACCCAATCCGTGAAGACAGCGACAGGACCTGGGAGAGATTTCTCCAGCCATGTTCTGTAGCACTGGAACGGGAGTTGTTCAAGTGTGTTGGCAGGCCATCCTCCAGGACAGCTGACGTGCAGTGGGGCTGCCCAAGGTCAAGGGCAGGGGTCGGCGATGGCCACCTCCACATGAGCAAAGCGGAAAGGGGCTGTGCCTGGGGAAACAGCACAGTGAATAGAAAATATTCTATACGACCCACTCTTTGATCTTCAGCAGTGGGGGACAGATCCTAAAATGTGATAGGTACCCAGAAATATGTGACGACTAGATTAGAGGGGAATAAATGGCATTTCCCAAAGCCGAGCTTAACCATCACAACAACCATGGGTGTTACTATCAGGACAATGCACCCTTCCCTGCTGAACTAGTTAGGGTTTGCACGGCTATGATGAAACAGCTGACCGAAAGCACGTTGCGGAGAGAAGGGCTTATTTGGCTTATGCTTCCACATTTCTGTTCATCATCGAAGGAAGTCAGGACAGGCACCGAAAGGGGCAGGAACCTGGAGGCAGGAACTACCAAAACTTGTCCAGAGGCTGCTTGCCCAAGTTTCCCATCTGGTTGGAGCCTTGAGGCACCACCAAAGCTACCTTTGTACAGATGGAACAAGGGAAGGGCAGAAGAAAGCGTCCAGGAGGAAGGGTTAGAAAGTATGGAAGCAATTCAAACGACAATCAGTGCAGAGAGAGCTGGGAAGGAAAACAAACCCCATATGGATGCTGAGGAAGATACCTGAAGTTGGGGGACCAGCAGTTAGTGGGGTGCTGGGTAGAAAGACAAAACATGAGGAATCCTGAGTCTCTCTGGGGCCATGGAGGTGGCTCGGTGGGTGAGGGCAGCCGCACATGGGGTTTACCTCACACGGTGGAGAGAAAGAACAGGCTGTCCTCTGACCTACACGTGTGCAATGGCATGCACATGCTCACACGAATATATAAACACATGCATAAATATTTTTTAAAACAGAACACTGAGTCTACTCTTTTCTGGGGCTTCACCTTTACCAGTGAGTTGGAAGAAGAACCATAAGCTGTCAGAATCAACTTAGACAACACAAAATACAGTTTGTCTTGTCCTGGGTGAGTCAATCTCTGCCTCTGGTCCTCACGATGATGTGTCTTAGTATCACCAGCCCCAACCTCTGACTGACTCTCAGTCTCTTGCCCTTTGGGGGAATTGGCCTTCATAGTGAGTTATCCATTGCTTTGGTTAAAATGATCCAAAACTGTATGACCCTTCTGCTTTGCAATGAACTGCAATAGATCTTGTGACAGCCGCTGCTCAGGGCTGGATTGCAGAAGACTTATGGCTTTTGCAGGAAGTTCAGGTTTCCACATATATAGCTTCCTTTCAAGTAGGGTCTTTCCCAGTTTCCCCTAAACATCTGTAATCATACTGCATGGGCCAAGAAATCTGGCCTTCCCCAGCCTCTTCCCTTCAGTTCTTAAAATAACAGGCCCGCAGCACACCAGGCCTCACATCTCTTGCCCATCTCTCTTGCAAATCTCACACCGGCAGGAGCCAGCTCTGGTTTTAAAAAGCTGCTCTTTTTTTTTTTTTGCTCCAAGAGAACTTGGAAAACAATCAGTGAAAGTCGTTTCCATTTTCAATGGCTTCTCTCCCGCATGCCATGCTTGTCCCATGGCTACTGGAAACTGAAAGTCTGCCACACTTCCTGGGAAGATGTGCTGGAACGAACCAATTAGTATCCACCTAGTCATTGTTCACCTCATGAGTGTACTGCTGAATGTCAGCCATGCGTGACAAGCACAGACTCCAGAGTCCTGCGAGGAGCCCACATCCAAACCACAGATCAATCAGCCAAGAGGCTTTTCAAGTGAGTGAGGAAGGCAGCCAGGAGCCAGACTCATGTTTCCCTCTCCTCCCGGTCGCCCCAGACTCCCCACTTCTACGTGCACTCCAGTGGATGCTTCTACAAACAAAAGTGATAAGGGTGCTTGGTTCCTTCAAACAAAGCCAAATGCGCTCATTGATAAGTGATTGGTGCTCCCCTGCCTCTGCTGTAGAGTGGTGCAGGCTGTGCCTGGGGACCTCAATAAAATTGTTGGTACAGAACAAAGTAGTTGAGAAATTGGTTTTGTTGTAACAAAGTCCATAGAATGTGAAGGGATGTGGGTTGGGGACATACAGCAGCATTTCATAAGGTAGTCTTTGAAATTCATAGTCTTTCCTTAGCATGGATTCATGTTTCTCTCTGATTAAGGTGTGAGGAAGGCTGCCTTGGCCGCTCCATGAACAGTTTTGAGAAAATCAAGGTAGTGTGACCAGCTAGCTTATCATTGGCCAACACACATAAGCTGATAATGGACCCATCTTTGAGGCTCTGCTGGAGCATAACAGGGACCCAATTCTCTATCCTAAACTGGAAACTGTGACCCTCTGCCCTTCCTCCACTCCTTACTCTGTAACTAACACTCTCTCCTGATTGCCTCTGCTCAGTCCCACCCCTTTCATAAGCGAGTTACAGATTCCAAGACCTCTGTTTTACACACTGTGGAATATTAAAGTTGGAAGCAATCTGAAGACCTCGTGGAGCCTGACTCCCTCTTTCTACAGCAAAGAAAGTTGAGGCTCCATTACACTGAGAGCTGGCCAAGTCCTACACTTACTCAGCATCCAAGCCAGGAACAAAATCCAGTCTCTTCCACTGCAGTGGAGAATTCTTTTGGTGGCACCTGGGACTCACAAATGGCTCAGGGCCCTTGCAAGAAACAGAGCCCGGGGCTTTCTCACAGACATGAGGAAACCGTAGTCATCTTTCCAGATGATCCTCGTCTGGGAAGTACCTCATGACACCGCTCCTCTTTTCCACAAGAGGAGGGTCCCTCCTGTCATCTGCATAGGACTGCATCTGCATAGGACCTTGGGCTGGAGAGCCAGAGCACACGTTGTAGAGAGCCTGGCTGGTCACAATTCCCAGAGACTCTCCTGGGGAAAGAAGCAGAAATGTCACCTCCTTGCCTGGCCTCGAAATCCCCAAAGACTGCTCGTCTGTCTGAATTCCCAAGCCTTTCTTTTCTCTTAGCATGACCCTCACATGCTGCCTGTCACGGGGCCTGTTTTCTATTCCTGTTGGCATGTCTAGGTCACAAGAATAAACTGAATAATGAAGAGGAGAAAGGATTAATTACTCCTTCTTCCCAACTGACAAAGCAACACACAGGACAGATGTGTATCATCACCTGTCAGTCACCATGAGTCAATTGGGGAGAAGCGGGTATTGTTTGTTTACTTTGTTTTGTTTATAGGGAAAAGTTATATTTCACTTCCATAGAAAATACTAGCTTCTGGAAAATCAACATAGAGAAAATACTGCCACGTACAGATAAGGTCATATAGCCATGGTGGAAGAAAGAGAGAATGTCTGTGGCTGGAAGCTCAGACTCAGTCAGAATACTGCTTAAGGTAGCTGCCATATTCTCCTGTCATTAATAGTAGGGGACAGAGACTGGTAGAAAGAGTCAGTGCAGATCAGCTGACTTCAAGGAGAGGAGTGACCTGCTGAGCAGGTCAGCAGGCCCATGGCATTCAGGGAACCGGCTGAAGCTGACAGAGTAGTAGAAAGGTCCATATGCAGGAAAGCCCCTTAGCTGCTGCCTCTGCTAAGTAAAGACATGCACAGGCAGAAATAACCAGACCTCACACACAGTTTCCATCCAAGATTCCTCAATCTATTTTATACTAAAACTCACAGTGAGGAGGTGAGGAAGAGGAAGCTGAGGAAGAAGAGGAGGAAGAGGAGAAAGAGGAGGCTGAGGAAGAGGAGGATGAGGAAGAGGAAGAAGAGAATGCAGAAGAGGAAGATGAGGAGGCTGAGGAAGAGGAGGATGAGGAAGAGGAAGGTGTGGAAGAGGAGGATGAGGAAGAGGAAGGTGTGGAAGAGACTGAGGAGATCTAGACAATAGTAATGGTAAGAAATAAAGCAAACAGCCACATGAAAGTTTTAAAAGAATTTCATCATGAAATCCCTTCCATAAATCAAAAGTTCCATGCAGTAATACAAAAGCAGATAGTCAGGAAAACAGGAAAATTTGAGACCTGGAGCTACAAGATCAGGAAACACATGAAAAAATTTTTAAAAAAAGTCTTAGAGATTAATTAGTCTTTTTTCTTTGTTTGTTTTTCTGGCCAAATATCTGATAAGAAGCAACTTAAGGGATGAAGGACTTTTATTTATTATGTATTTATTTTTAGGGACACAGTCGTGATGTTGGGGAAAGCGGAGGGATGAGGGTTTTGTCTACAAGCATGGGAGCTTGTACGGCTCGTATTATGTCTTAGTGGGTCAGCAAGCAGAGAAGGACGAATTCTGTCATTTGTCTTGCTTTCTCCTGTGTCTGTGGTTGATATATTGTGCACCCCAATAAACTTATCTGGGGGTCAGAGAACAGAACAGCCATAATATCAAACATAGAGGTCAGACAGTGGTAGCTCACACCTTTAATCCTAGCATTCCAGAGGCAGAGGTCCATCTGGATCTCTGTGAGTTCAAAGCCGCACTGGAAACAGCCAGGCATGGTGACTCACGCCTTTAATCCCAGGAAGTGATGGCAGAAAGCAAAAAGGTATATAAGGCTTGAAAACCAGGAACTAGAGCTGGTTAAGCTTTTAGGTTTTTAGTAGCAGTTCAGCTGAGATTCATTCTGGATGAGGACTCAGAGGCTTCCAGTCTGAGGAAACAGGATCACCTGAGGAACTGGCAAGGTGAGAAAGCTGTGGCTTGTTCTGCTTCTCTGATCTTCCAGCATTCACCCCAATACCTGGGTCCAGGTTTGTTTTTATTAATAAGACCTTCTAACAATTTGTGCTACATGTTAATTCTACCATGGTCTCAGTCCATGGGATGGAGCCACCCACATCCTACATGATTCTAGTCCAGTGAGGCTGACAGCAAAGATTCCATCAGAGGTCAAGACCACAGTGACAGTACCAGAAATAAATATTTATATACGAACCTAACAAATTCCATAGAAAGCATAATGTAAAATATATAAAAACGAAGTAAGAATTGAAAGGGATGAGAGATGAAATAACAAAAGACAGAAAAGAGAATGAACATATGAGCCAGGGGTGACCAAATGTGCCTGTAATCCCAGCAGTTGGAAAGTGGAGGCAAAATAATCTCAAAGTCAGCCGTGGCTACATAGTGAGTTGAGGCCAGCCTGGATTATATGAGACCTTGTCCTCAGGAACCAAAAGAAAAAAAAAAACAGCAAACATATAAATATCTAAGATTGTTTAAAATTATTAAAAGATTTTTAAAAAGTTACCATAAACTATCTGAAGCTCGAAAAGACTTCCTGAAATGGGATCCCAGGTCGTAGAACAGGGACAGAGGCTGTCATAGGAAATAGCCTGGCAAGGTGACTGCACTCAAAGATCGCCAAGAGAAGGAACGTGGAATCAGAACGGTAGTGTCGTCATCAGAAACTACACGAGCAGCAGCATTTGTCTGCAGCTCTGCCATCACAGCACAGCAAGCTTACAGGACTAGGAGACTGGTCCACGTAATACACCGAGAAAGCGTTGTGTGGTCATGAAGTACTGACACCTTAGCCGACCTTTCCATAGAAGATAAGAAGAGCTGGGGGTCTGGAGAGATGACTCAGCCGGTGAGAGCACTGGCTGCTCTCCCGGGGGACCCAGTCAGGCTCCCAGCTCCCACATGGCAGCTCACAGCCCTCTGTAACTCCAGTTCTAGAGGATCTGACACCATGTTCTTGCCTCCATGGACAGTGCATGCATGTAACGCACAGACACACATGCAGACAAAACACTCACATACATGAAATAAATACAAATAAAATCTTTAATGAATACTAGCCAGACATGGAGATATCACCTTTAATTCCTGCACTCAGGAGGCAGAGGTGGGAGGATCTATCTCTATGCATTCAAAGCCAGCCTGGTCTACATAAACAGTTCCAGGAGAGCCAGAACTACATAGAAAGACCCTGTCTCAAATAAATAAATGAAAATTTAAAAGAAGAATAGTAACCGGTCCCAGTTGAACACTAGGAGCTGAGTAGAGGGCTGGGGACATTG
Source organism: Peromyscus aztecus (assembly GCA_902168405.1). NCBI lineage: Eukaryota > Metazoa > Chordata > Mammalia > Rodentia > Cricetidae > Peromyscus > Peromyscus aztecus. The sequence goes on along the minus strand of CABHPQ010161267.1, from coordinate 9,464 downwards.
GCTGCTTACTGATTCTGTTATATCTAAATATTTGAAATCCCAAGATGCCTCACCATCCAATTTGCTGAAATAAAATAATATTGGTTATAATGCAATAGAAAGTATTTAAGATAAGAAGTGTATCACTTAAAATTTGAAAGATTTCTCTTAAACAACTATTAACAACAGAAATTATAAACATAATGAGGCTCCTGGAAAAAAAATGAAAATGGAAACCATGTGTAGGTAAAGTGTTTTCTGAGAAGGGTCTATGCTTAGTATTTATATTAATCACATATAAAGAGTCCAAGAAATGAGATAAGGAAGAGACACTCGAGAAGCAAAAAAGGATAAAAGTTTTGGTCGAATTTGTTTTCTGATCAATCCTGTATTGCTGCCTCTCCTTTCTGTGCTACTACTTCTGAATGTAAAACACACACACACATACACACACACACATACACACACAAACACACATACACACATACACACA